>CM051028.1:86816080-86836080 GCA_027627225.1 Congeria kusceri
GATTATATGGGGTGCCTGAGTCAAATTGTGTACTTAATTCATAGAAATCAGTCAAAATACTAGCATATGTTTACATACTTTAATGCAATAGAGATAAATATTGTATAAAACTTGTTCATTTTTGGTTTTAGCATGATTTAGTGTGCTGCAAGATCCACAAGACGGGTTTCCGTACTTTTTTTCTTTTTTTTTTTACTTGAAAAAGCGGTTTTCGCTGTAAAAATCGTAATGCACATTAAAATCATGATATTTATCGCATGTTTTCCATGAAACTTATTACAGCCAATAAAACCACACAGTAACATGGTGATTTTTTAATGTACATATTGCCCCTTTAGTGCCGCTCCCTGTTTTGTGTTTAGGTTACAATTTACTAATTCCAATCCTTATGTAATTTAATGTAAAAGCGATAACTTTAACCAAAAATAAATGCAACATTTTGCACATAGGAACCCTGATAACCATACATTTTCTTAAAGAGCATTCCAAGCGGAATTGATGTAAGCAATAAAAGGGTATGTCATGTGTTATGTAAGAAAGAACTCGACACTAAACAAAGTTGACTGTTTTATCACCATCGTTTTAGCGGCTACTTTCTAGTTGAATGTAACCCGCCTCAGCGCAAGTGTCATACTGTAGTCTCCAATCTTAAAACATATCAGTGATTTATTTGTGCATACCAATGCTTACCCTACCAACATCTCCAAAAAAGCATATCAAAGCAAGTGTCTAAACCTAAAAACATGTCTTCGAGTTAAACGTGTTGATTTATTCAGAGAGTACAGCCCTACATCTCTTATTTATTTAGTGTATTGTGACCTTAACAATAACTATTAAGTGCGTAAACGAAGTAGTCGCCTGGCATTGAAATTGGAAATGAAGAGTAAAGCCACTTTACAGAAGAATGAAAGGTACCTATATAAATGGTGTCGATATATATGTATGTCTAGTTAATAAATTGTGAAAATACAATACAATAGGTAACTGATGACGTGTTTGTTAATAATAATAATGATAATAATAATAATAATAATAATAATAATAATAATAAAATAATAAGTAAGTAAGTAAGTATATTAATTGCACAAATATCAGGCATAACAATGCTGTCGTAGTGACATTTTGCGACATTTAATTTAAGACGGAAGAATAAAGAATATTCTTGAAACTGTTCTATTCTAAGAAAGCTGTCAATGTGAATCTAACGTGGTATTCACCAACGCAAACTTTAGCATTCTTAATAGAAAATGATTTATTAATGACAAACGCAGCCTTGGTACTCGGCGAACGCACAATAATTGGTCTTTTCCTTATTCCTAAGTCTAAGAATGGGTTGTTGAAATCGGGTCCAGGGGTCGTATTCCAGAAACATCTAAAGTAATATTTTATCCTGTATTATTTTATTTTAGTTTTAATTTCGTTTCACAGCACATTATCCTCAGTATTTAGATTGATTATTAGCGTTATTATTAACAATTGTTTGTTTCAATGTCCGTTGAAGGGATTTTGACATTTAGTGATTGCTTCAATATATAACATTTTAATTTTTTAACTTAAGTGGAAATATTTTAAGATAAACATAAGATGTTACTGGAGTACGACCCCAGGACCATGATATTGTTATTAGATTTTTAGTTTAAATTTCTAATCGATATTTCAATTTTCTAATATTTTGTCCGTTACACTTTTCACAATATCTTAGTATATACAATACATTCTCAGGTTGAGTTTCTATCGAATAGTGTACACTTGATGTACACTCGATGTGCATGATTCAGCACTTGGTTTAGGTATTTGAATATAATATCGGAAAGGCAGGAATGAAAGTAAGATCATCCGAATATATGGTATACGTAATATGTTTGTAATTGGCTTGGCTTAATCAAGTGCCACATATATAACTCCACCGTTGTGATTTTGATACATATGGCGGATCTTTGGTCTAGTGGTAAAGCACTGGCTTCACAACCCAGGTGTCGCAGGTGCGAGCCCCCGCTACACCCTAACCTACTTACTCGTATTTCGCATAAGACGTTAAACCGAGGCGCAGTGTACTAGCTGCTTCACACCGGGCACTAAAAGACCCAGTGTCGCATTGGAGCGGGACGTTTCCCGTATCTTGCACTGTCCCCCGTAACCCAACTAAAAGGTCGTCTGAGGGCGATGGCCATATGGGAGAGAATCCCGATGCTCGACAAAAATGTACTACACACACATTCTGATATACAATTGAAACATTCCCAGAGTTGTTTAGGGAACTATCACTTTAAAATGAACGTCGCTGTGGGTATCGTAAAAATGCATTGCAAAAAACAACATGGGTACTGCACATAATGTGTTTACTACTGACAGACAACCTTCGTGTACAGGCAGCATAACTCGCAGACACAATTACATTTGTTCACATGCCTCATAAGCAGACGCACAAGTCCAGAAATTACCCCAGCTTTGCATCCGCCATTAATGTCGCCTCCATTCGGTCCGCGAGCAGATGTAAGGCTGCATTCCGACAGGTAACGAGTCTGCATCGATTTCTGGAAAACTAGCAGACGACGTATTAATTTAGAGCCCGAAGACAGGGCGAGTGTAATTGCGACAGTTCATTATCTGATGACATTGCGCGGAGTCCTCGTTATTGAGACAAACATTCTGTGCGAGATTGTTTCTCTTAAAACGGATCAATTGCGGCTCTAGAAGCATGATGTGCTTTTAATATTCGTAAGTAAGGATGTAAGTAAACATAAAATATATGGCTTTAGGGGTTATTGACATTGTATAAATTAGAAATATGCATACGACATCCTAATAAGTAAATCCGTAATATAGAAAATGGGTATTGCTGTTTATCTCACTCAAAGTTAAAATTGTGGTTTATGTTTGGAATGCTAATAAGAATGTCGTATTTGTTTCTGGACAGTGAAAATAACGTAAATGTATCATCAATTATTTTATAGTAGTAGCTTGAGGAAAACTTATACTTTATATATAGAAAGATAGTCGGTTTAATTGTTCCTATGTTTAACTAATACGTAGTATATGACTAGAATTCATGATTGAAAATTTAAATGCAAAACATTGTTATAGCCTTATAGCTAAAAATAGAGATATTTCAAGTAATTAAGTGCTAAGGACGTACAACAAAAGCGTAAGGGCAATTTGTTGGCGATATACATGCGAAAACTACAACTTTAAAACAGGAGTAGAGAAGTTTATATTCAACACCTTAGTGCATTTATGGAAGGCAAGTAGCATATAGATCATTTAAAGTAGAACACATAAATAGTTTATCAGTCAATCACAACAGTGAAACATTGATAATGTAAGAAATACAAACGAATGTTCGAAAAAAAAATATGTCATGATTCCATCGTGTTATCATCCGTCCTTGAGAGTAGTTATTGATCTACATAACATAAACAAAGCGAAACTCCAGTTGCGACAGCAGGTGAGAACTCTTATTAATATGCCCATAAATATGCCTCATGCCCATAAATATGCAAAATGCCATATTCCACACGTCAGGAAGTGAAGATTAATAGCAGGCTATTAATCTGCCAACAAGGTCTTCGTCGATAAAGCGGGTTTGGTAAGTGGAGTTAAATGTTCGCTATCAAATGGAAACAGTTCTTAATAGATGCTGCTTTAGGTAGTTCGTGTTTAAATTACATGAACAACGTATTCATGTCGTAATTTGAAACAAACATGAATTCAACTAATGTGTTTGTAGTTGGTTTACTTATGTCGCGCTGGACACCTGAGTCATCGCGGTCATCAAAGTGTGACGAACTTTGTCAGTGGACGGGATGGTCAGCATGGTCGAACTGCCAGTGTGGTGTTCCCATCTTTACTCGACGTAGGTCAAGGGGGATTTGTTGCAGGGAAGAATGGGGGTTTCAAGAGTGCTTGGATTGTTGCGAATTAAATCGTGATCAAAGCGTGCAGTACGAACCTTGCGAGGTTTGTAGAAATGGTGGTTACTGGAATTATGCCGAATGCCAATGTAGCGAGAGATATTACGGGAAATGTTGTGAACACCGTGAGTATATCTTGGTTACTTACATGATCGTTGCTGCCGCGAATCATAGAAAGTTGATATATCGAGAGTATCAGGTTACTGTCCGGTGTTGTGTAATATATCAAGTGGAGCTTAATATAATATAACGGCGAGGCTTGCTTGTTATTCTGTTTATCATACTACGGTTTTCTAAAACATATTACACCAAATAAGCTTATGTTCTTATGTTTAATATAATAAGAGCAGCGCTAGTTTTGCTGAACCGTATTTAACACCAGCTTACATAGATGAAGTGACTAAATTATTTGGAAATCATTGACATAATTAAGTACGGACGTGTGTTTGTTCTTCAACTGATGACCTTATTATGTAAATATCTAAATACGTTTTATCATTTATGACATTAAAAAAGAATATACACGTTTCAATAGTTTGTCCTGTTGATTCGGATTATGTTTTACTTTGATGATTCACGTTAAAGTACAGTGACGTTCATTAATATTTGACAATGTACATGTAATACACAAACTGTTTCTTTATATATCTAAGGTGAACAAAACTCTTAACAACACGTTAATTTAATTGAAGATGAATAAATATTTTTGTAACTACTATTGATAAATATTTATGCGAAAAAATCGATTAGATAATATGATAAATGATGTATTTTATGATGCAGCAACCAGTTTTTCATCTTCAAATCAGAATACTATTCAATATTGTTAATGTTCATATAAAAACTGTAAACACACCGAATTCACATCTTCAAGTATTCTGATGTGCAAACGTACGGATAGGTTTATGACACTTAACTTACACTTAACATCTAGAAGTTATCGTTATAAAAACGGCGCAATAACAGTAATATATCAAGATATCTCTCAATCGAAACACAAATAGGGAATCAGACTTAATGCAATAACTTAACCAACGTGCTTTTTAGATAACGTAAACACACGTCAATAATTATGGTATGCAATTATTTATTTTCTTTTTGTGTCAGATAATATGCTACATTAAATGGACCTGTTCACAGACTGACAAATAAAACAATTTTCCAACTTTTTGTCCCAGATTCTAAACATAAATGAATAGTGGATATGGAGGAGGGAAATAATATTAGAAATAAACTGTAAATACCGTTTTGTAAATGAGTAATCATCAGTTGAAATTGATAAAACTATGAAGAGTTTGTAACACTAAACGATGGAATAGTTTGGAATGTTTCTGTTGCTTTCGTTAAAATTGTTGACAACACATTGATGACTTATATAAAGTAAAATATTGAGATTATTTAATATATATAATATATTAATATTGGTGAGCAGAATGGCCGAGTGGTTAAGGCGTTGGCTGTTTGATCTGAGGTCTGTGGTTCGAACCTAGGTGGGCGCCTTTTTAAAATCTGTTAAGACATGTTATGGCATACAAACTACTACAAACATCTGTGAACAAAAACACGGAATCGCCAGCTGCATCCTCAGAATTGATTCCTTTTGCAAAATAAATCGCTGCTTTTACTATTTGCAATAGGTGTCAGTATATGCGAAGCGGTCCCGGCAGATGTCATATTTGTGCTTGACTCCTCTGTCAGTCAGACTGAAGAACAGTTCAAGAAGCAGCTAGAGTTCGTGGAACACTTCGTCGATAAAGTCACCGTCAGTAGTTCGGCCTTTCAGATTGCAGTAGTTACCTTCTCGACCGAGGCACACACAGCAGTAGACTTTGACCATCGTCTGTCGAAGGATGTGATTAAGGCAATATTACCTTTTGAAAGTGCAATAGTTAAACCTATTTATTACAGTATATTCAGGGTATTTGTGTTAGTCTTTATGTTATTGTTGATCGACAGTACGATCTTGTTTATGGTTGCATTAATTTTTTTCTCAATTGTAGAGCAAAATTCGTAGTGTACGGTTTCGTCCTGGCGCTACATTTACAAACAAAGGGCTTGAAATGGCGCGCACCATGTTCCTGTCGCGCGGAAACCGCCTGTCAGTCCTCACTATTGAAAAGTTTGCATTTGTTCTGACGGACGGAATATCAACAGACCGAGCATCCACGGCGAAGGCAGCGTCGCATCTTCGATATGTGTCGACGGTCGTTGCCGTGGGTAAGTTATACATCATCATGTATACACATGATGCAAATACTTGATTTTTGAGTAAAATTATGTAAAGTTTTGTATTTGTGTGAAATTCTGTTCAGTTTTGCTATCAGAAAACATTGTTTTACGATAATTAACAGTTTGTATATTGTTATTAGGAATAGGTCAGATAGTTTCACATGAAGAACTGCAGATAATTGCATCCCCAGCTGATGAGTTCACTCGGTCCTATGTTTTCTCGGTGAAGAATTTTGACTCGCTACATACTCTGATTGACAGACAAATAGATGCTCCATGTGGAAAATGTAGCAAAAGTAGTCGGACTGATATCATCGCGTTGATAGATGATATTTCATCATCAGCCATGACCTCTACTGAGTTCAGTTCAGCTTTGAGCGGTCTTGCCTACATATCGCAACATTTATCGGCATATGGACAAACCAACGGACAGCGGGTTAGTATTTTACAGCAATTTTTCCATGTCCAGGGTATTTGACAAAGGTAAAATCTAATCTATGAAACCGATGGTTTCATAGATTAGTTTTTACCTTTGTCAAATACCCTGGACATGGAAAAATTGCTGTATTATATACAAGGTCTTCGTCAGTATAGCCAAACGTGCTCATCGTCCAGTTGTGCTGGCAATATTTCTCGGAATATCACAATGGCTATCAGAGACGTAATTCAAACTAACTTTATTCACACTTATCCAAAAACAAGAAATGTTTTACTTGTGTTTACATCTGGGCGATTTGAAGACATTGACATGGTCCGGACAGAGATCGACACCATTCAACGTAATGGAGGTGTCTACGTGTTTGCTATTGGTGCCGGATATGACTCCAACATTGAAGGACTGCAGGCTATAGCTAGAGAGTCGAGCAATATTTTCGTGTTGTTTGATGACAACATAGAAACACTTGACGTAATACTGTCCCAATTATCTTACATTACATGTTCTTAATAGATTATTGCACAAAAAGCAATTCATAATATAATTAATATTTTGATAATTGTGTCTTAATCATGCGACAACAACGATTTTGTAACGTAAACAAATTGTCACAGTGCAACCTTTGTTGTGGTGACTATAAATCAAAACAACAGGAAATAAAACAATTAAACTTTCTTATTGTGTTGTATAGTAAAATTGTCAGTAAGATTTTCAACATTCGGGGATTATTATTCGATACTAATATTCCAAGCGTCACTTTTCACGCATAAAATGCCAGCTTTCTAAGTCTATATTACATTTGAAATGCTTAAAAGATCGATGAAGACGATTTAAAAATGGTCACGTTATGAATTGTGTTTATTTTTCTGGGTGAGCACGCGGTTAAAGGTGAAATGTGTCATATTCAGCTGGGTGAGCACGCGGTTAAAGGTGAAATTTGTCATATTCAGAATAAACGAATAAAACAGTAATTTAAATGGCCGGTAAAAGTGCCTTAGTGCATGTTTAAGCTTCAGTTATACTCTGCGTCAGGAAAAAATTCGGTTGTTGGATACTGTTTCAAATAAAAACACCGATCCTCTATAATTAAACTGTTTATAAAACTTTGCTTTGTTTATTTGCTTATCATCGTAACGCTCCTAATATTCACCGTTACTTTTCGGCGGGCTCCATGATAAACTAATAAACCATGAGGATCTTCGGTTAGTTTCGTTGAGTTTAAAATGTATAGACAATAGAGTGGACTTGAAACTAGTCAAACACCATTTATTTTTAGAAAATGTAAAATAGTTTTGAGTCATTATGTTTTATATAATGTGCTTGTAAAATCTTAAATAACATCTTAATGGCTGTCTAACTTGCAGCACCATGTGTGTGCCATTAATTAACATATAGTTTGTACAGTTAGCATAATCGCTTACACGTTGTTTATAATTGTGGTACCGTTGTTTGTAAAATAATGGCCATGCAAATGTCAAGCTACAATCTATATTTTTGGCAAACTAACATGAACGACGCGATTTAACGGGACTTATTAGTGGTTAAGTATATGGCTAAATGTAACCACTACTTCCAGATCATAATTTTTGGTGAAGACAATATCATTGATGTTTCTTGTCTCGTTAGAGTAAATAAACTGATTATTGCCTGCGAGGTAGACATTAGATATAGTTTTGTTTTATAAATGCGAGTTACCAACATCATTGTCAAACGGTAAGAGTTACCAGACCTCATTGAGGTAAACATGTACTCAACACAAATCTAACTTGGCAATAAATAGTACACGCGCATTTATATGTGCTTTGTGTTTCTGATAGAACTTAAATGAAAAACACTCAAAATTGATATACAAGATTTCCGTCCACATTGGTTCAACAGTACAAATAGAGAATATAATGGTTGGTGACTTTTGATATCATGTGATAATAGGCCTAAACATTTTAGAGCCATATGGGGCTACTGAGTACATTTAAATATTTATAGAATTAAGTAAGTCATTTATTCAGATGAGCTGTTATTGTGAGTTACTTTCAAAAGGTGACATAATTTTCAGGTTCACAGCCATTAAAAACAAAAAGTTGACACATGTGTGAAAGTTGTTGCAACATACTTTTTTGATGTGACAATTTCTAGACACTATTGAGCTAGTGGATATGTGTTACTGTATCTGTTACCGTTACTATGTGATCTAGGTGCGATCGGTCGCATGTTTTTAGCGGGATAAAAAAAAACACAAATTTTATCGAAATAACTGTGTTTTAAATTAACATTTTGCTTGGATTCTAACTGGATTGTATGTGCAAAAGTGATCTCTATCGGAACATTATGAATTACGATGCCGAAAGCGAGATACGAGAAAAGAAAAGAAAGAACCAGTAGTGACAATGATCCTAAGGTTAGCAAAGTACATAAACAAAGAGGCCCGTCTGCGGACTCCGATAGCGGTAACGTTTCAATAAGTGATATTCTAAATAAGGCGAACTCAGTGTTGTATAGCGTAGAAAATTTAGAAAATAGTGTATTTGTAAGTAGTCCCAGTGGTAGTATAAATATTAGCGGAAATCTTAAAAGTGAGATCGGTAGTGGAGGAGAACATTCCAAAATGGCGGAAAGTAGTGTTGAACCCACAATTCGTGACGTAATGGTGCTATTGAAGGCCGTCAGTGGTCGTTTAGAGTGTTTGGAAACGAGAATGAATGTCATAGAGTCCATTGAGAAACGCATGGAGAGTTTTGAGAAGGACATGAAAAGGCTGTGGGTGGTGCATGAGGAGAGAGCTAAGAGGGTGGATGAGCGGGTATCGTACCTGGAGGATAAGGTGGAAGGGGCAGATATACATGCTGCGGAGCTAGCGGAGAGGGTACAGGTGCTAGAGAAGGAGCGTGTAACCCTGCGGGATGACGTCAGCTATCTACAATCGCAAACCACGCGAAATAACTTAATTTTTACTTCGGTACCGGAGGCCGCCGGAAACGGGAACGAGACGCCGGAGACGACGGTAGCAAAGCTGCGCCAGCATTTGGTGAGCGCGTTCAAGATTTCACAGGAAGTAGCAACTTATATTAAGTTTGAACGTGTACACCGGTCTCCGGGGTCGCCGACGCATGGCAAAATAAGAAACGTTGTTGCCAAGTTCACCTACTTTAAAGACAGGGAAATGGTAAGAAAACGGTGGAAGGAACTTGACGGCACGGCGTACCGCGTTTTTGAACAATTTCCCCCGGAAGTAATACAGAAAAGGCGCCAATTGGTGCCGAAAATGAAGGAGGCGAGGCGGCTGGGTAAACGGGCGTACCTGGCCTACGACACGCTCTACATTGACGGAACCCCGGTGCGCGCGTAGGAGCACGGCGGTGGTGAAGTATCGATCCTGTCGTGGAACATTAACGGACTGACTGATAGAAAGAAGTCATCTTCTAACTTTGTAAATATTTTGAGCTCCCATGATATATGTTTTTTGTATGAATCTTGGACGAATAGTTCTAGTGATATCAATTTAAGTGGATATTTGTCTTTTAACTTCTTCAGAAAATTTCAACATAGAAAAGCTCATAGAAATAGTGGTGGCATTGTTATATATATTAAAGAAGAATTAGCTGATGGAATAGAAATTGTAAAAAACCATTATGATACAATTATCTGGTTAAAACTTGATCACACATTTTTTAATATTTCAGATGACTTTTATATCTGTGCAACTTATATATGGGGGCATGAGTCTCCAGTTTATAACACATTTAATGTAGATCTGTTCGAAATCTTAGAAAATGATATTACTAATTTTTCTGAAGTTGGTAAAATTTTTGTAGCTGGCGATCTCAATAGTAGAGTTGGCAATAAATGCGATTATATTGTACAAGATAGAATTAATACTGTATACGATGACGCTGATTACTGCCCTGATAACGCCTCTGTTAGGGCCTCAGTAGATAGTACACTTAATAGCCATGGGGTAAAATTACTAGATTTATGTAAATCCACATGTTTACGTATTGTTAATGGTAGAGTAGGCAATAGCGGTAAGCAAACTTTTTATTCTAATAACGGTACGTCTGCCATTGATTATTTGTTGGCAAACGAATGCAGCTTTTCAAGTATATCTGATTTTACCGTGCATGATTTTAACGAATGGAGTGATCACGCCCCGTTACATTTTTCCTTATTATGTAATAATGTCTCGTCTGTGTATCAGTCTTACACAGACGTTAAGTACAAATGGGACGATGCGTTATGTGGGCATTTTCGTTCAGGAATTATCTCTATGTTACCTGTATTTAATACTATTGTACAACATATAGATTATTCAAGTAGAACGTCAATTAATGACGTGTTGAATAGATTTACTGAAACCATTCGCAGTGTTGCAGACCCGTTATTTTCTAAAACATGTGTTAAAAAAACAAACCCTATTTTCAATTTAAATAGCTGTATAAAGAATGCAGAATGGTTTGATAACGAGTGCGATACTGCACGAAATTTGTACCATGACGCTTTGCGTATTTTTAACTCGAGTAAAACAGATATAAACAGAGAACATTTATGTACAAGTAAGAGGTATTATAAGGACTTAATACGCAAGAAGAAAGCCTGTTGTTATAGGCAAAAAATGTTGGAGATTGAAAATCTAAGAAAACACAAACCAAGGGACTTTTGGCGGTTTTTCAAATCAAAAAATAGCGTCATTAAAAATAAAATATCTCTAGAAGAATTTACAAAGTTTTTTGAAAACCTTAGTAGCAATATGTCAGATTTTTGTAATACTGAAGCAGAAGATTTCTGTTTAAATAATGATTTTAACTTAGAAAATTCTGTATTTCCTGAACTTGACAAACCTATATCTGTCGAAGAAGTTAATTATGCAATAAAACATTTAAAACGAAATAAATCATCGGGTAGTGATTGTATATTGAACGAATATTTCCTTGAATGCAGTGATATTTTATCTAACCATTTGTGCGATATGTTTAACGGTATTTTTGTATCGGGCTTCTTTCCCGATAAATGGACAGAAGGGGTTATAATCCCTTTGCATAAAAAAGGTGATGTTAATGATGTAAATAACTATAGAGGGATTACTTTAGTAAGTTGGTTTTCAAAATTATTTACCACGATTTTAAATAAGCGCATTGAAACTTTCTACAATGAAAACAATATTATTTCGGACGCGCAGTTCGGATTTAGGAAAGGTTATTCAACTGTTGATGCTACTTATATATTGATGTCGATTGTACAAAATTATTTAAATGAAAATAAACGTTTGTATGTTATATTCGTCGATATGTTAAAATGTTTTGATAGTATATACCGCAATGCATTATGGTTAAAAATGTTTAAGTCTGGTATACAAGGCAAATTGCTTAGATTAGTTTCAAGTTTCAAGTTTTTTATTGGAACATCGGCAAAACGCCTTTGACCATTAACATACAAGTAAACAACATATAGTCAAAGTGCATCAGTACAATACAAATACAATCATGTTAATAGACATAGACATAAACTACAGTGAAGAGTGTTCAAACATCGTGTACAAAAGTGTATGTATTAAAACAACGCAGTGAGAACAAACAAGTAATAAATAGACAATATATTTAGTGTTTCATACAATATTTATTAAGAAGCAGCAAATAGTTGTAATTTTTCCTCACGGAGTTTCATAGCATTGGTAATGAATCTGGTAACATTGTTAATGACTGTAGTATTTTGACAAGAGAGAATGTTTTTAAATTTTACTAAATTTGGCCAGTTGGATCGAATACAATATTTTGTTCGAAGATCTTTGTAGATTGAGCAAGTTAGAAAGAAATGATATTCGGATTCAACAGTTTTGCATTACATAGTTTACATTTGCGTTCATCTCTAGGTATGTTATTATATCTACCAGTCTCAATTTCCAATGTATGGGCGCTAAGTCTAAATCTTGATAGCTGATGTTTTTGATTTTTATTATTAATGCAATCTAGATATTTTTCATACACGAATTCCGTCTTAAACATTCTATAGTACTCTAGTTTCGGTTGGTTATTAATTGTAACGTGCCAATTTTGGATAAACTGATCTTTTATTCTCTGGTTAATTTCATTAGAATAATTAAATTTGTCGTTTAAGTTATTGAAATACATTCCGTGTCCTAGTTGTTCTAATGCTTGTTTAACAAATACACACCACAGAGTATTGTTATTGTTATTATCCCTAATAGAATCATTGTAGAGATTACATTGTTCGTTGTAAACAATGTGCATCAAAGATTCGGGGTTTTGCTTAATTTTAACCCAATAACTAAGGGCACGTTGCTTGCATATAATAGAGAGAGGAAATCTGCCTAATTCACCTAAAACAGCGGCATTAGAAGTCTGTGAGCGTACACCTAGAATAGTTTTACAAAATTTAAAATGAAGTTTATCTACTTCTTTAATGTTGTAAATTCCCCATATTTCAGATGCATATAGAATAATTGGAACAACTAGGGAGTCAAAAAGAGAAAGTTTTGTTTTAGTACTTAGCTGCACTTTACTAAAAATAGACAATAAATGATTATAAGCTTTTAAGGCTTGTTCATTAAGTGCCTTTATTGCTCTTGATATATTACCAGTAAAGTGTAGTTTTAGGCCAAGGTAACAAAATTCATCAACAATTTCAATAGCCTGTTGGTTAATACTCCACTTAGACGAACAATTACTTTTCCTTTTTTCAAATATGCACATTTTAGTTTTGTTTACATTTATTTTTAATCCCCATTTACATGAATATTGATATATAGAATTTAATTGCAATTGCAAACTTTCTGGATTTGTAGTAAATAATGCAATATCATCTGCAAATAACAACATAAATATAGATAATAAACGTATATCTTTTTCGGTTAAATTATTAACATCAATACAATATTAATGTCATTTATGAATAAAATAAATAATAAAGGTGATAATGGCTCACCCTGTTTTACACCTAACGTAACATCAAAAAGCTCCGAATAAGACATATCTTTATGATTTTTAACACATGATTTAACATTCTGATAGATTGACTTGATCATGTTTAACATTTTACAACTTATTCCTGTTTGTACTAATTTAATCCACAGTGCTTCATGTATTACAGTATCAAATGCTTTTTCATAATCAATAAAAATGCAATAAAGTTTTGATTTATTATTAATAATATTCTGGATTATAGTGTGCAATATAAAAATGCAATCAATCGTACTACGATTATCTCTAAATCCGAATTGCGATGTGTTAAATATATTATCATTCTCGCACCAAGAATTTATTCGATTGCGCAATGTAAGTGAAAAAATTTTAGCTATAATATTTACTAATGTAATACCTCGATAGTTAGAAGCAACATTTTTGTCTCCTTTTTTGAAAATAGGGACAATAGCACCATTACACCATATTTCAGGATATATACCTTTCTCAAATATGTAATTAAAAATTTTAACTAAATACAGAGAAATAAACTCGTTAGAGTCAATAAAAAAGTCTGCAACATTGTTAGACATATCAGCGCTTTTATGACGTTTGAGCTTTGATATTGTTTTTTGTATTTCTAAAATTGTAAATGGGCGATCTAACTCCTCAATATGTAGTGTTTCATGTCTTGATACGTTTTCATCAACATTGAACGAGTTGTGATGAGGTGTGTTAGATAGATGTTTAAAATGATTTATTAAATCATCAATATTTACGTCATTAGTACCAGACGTTTTTTTATGAAGCTTATATTTGTTTATGTATTTCCAAAATTTCTTTGGGTTGGATTTACTTAAAGTTGACAATGTTTTACTTTCTTTGTTATAAAATTTATTTTTAGCAGTACGTTTTGTTGTACAGTATGTCGATCTCGCTTGTAAAAATGACGTTCTGTTCGCAAATGATGGATCGTTTTTGTACATACGTTTACTGTTGTAGAAAGCTTGTTTGTGCCTCTTGCAATTTTGGTCGAACCATAAAGATTTGCGTATATTTCGTGGTTTTGTACTATCTAAATTTAAAATACGTCCATGTACTTGAAAAGATACATCATATATAAGTTCACATAACTGATTAATGCATGTGTTAAAATTTTCATTTTCCAGTATTAAATTATTAGTAATATTTTCAAAAATATGAGTTTTACTATTCAGCAGGATATTTAAATCTGCGGATTTACCATCCTCCCAAGATAACTTATTAAATACCACATTAGTAGCATTAGGTTTTCGATACCTACATGTAAAAATAAAATCAATAGGGCAGTGGTCTGAAAATTCAGTTAAGTCATTCACTTTAAAACTAGAGATACATGGCAATAGATTAAAATTAACTATTACATAATCCACAACACTGGCTCCCAAAGAACTTCTAGCACAGTTGAAACATGTAAAATGACCCGGCTCTAATCTACCATTCACAATTAATAAGCTATTTTCTTTACAAAGTGACAACAACTTGTTACCAAATTGGTTGACATGACTATCAAACGATGAGCGAGCCGGTACTATTTCGAGCGGAACATCATAAACAGGCATGTGAACATAACGGTCAAGATTTATATTTTTAATAATGTCCGGCCGCTCGCCCACTCTCGAATTTAGGTCACCAACTAACATGATATCTCCTTGCTGACTGTAGATAAGTACATCAGACGCTATCTGTTCACAAAAATCAAATTCAAATAACGGCGAGTTTACATTTGAATAAACATGTGATTCACATGGTGGTATATAGCATGCACATACAAAAATGTCATTTTCTAAACATAATGACTGCTTTTTCAGTTTAAGCCAAAGTATACCGTTAGTGTTAAGTTTAATTAGTTCTACTGCATTTGAATATGGCTTCTTAAAATATACTACAACACCGCCACTTTCCCGCTTTGCTTTTTTGTTACATTTTGGACGGGGGCATGAAAAACAATTAAAATTATCAATATTAATATTTGCTAATCTAGAATTCCAAGTTTCCGTGAGAATAAGAATGTCATATGTATTAATAAAATTTAGAAAGTCACTGTCATTTAATTTCGATAATAAACCATGAACGTTCCACGAGCAAACACGTAGCTGCCTCTGGTCGACTTCCTAACTGGTACGCGTTTGAGTAGTACCGTGACTTCCGGTGTCGCGACGAAGGTTGTTCAGAGGTCCATGGTGCGGCATTTCCGGTATAGGCCCTGTTGGGGGTGATCATGCGTGTACTTAACACGGTCGACGTAGAGCGCGTCGTACGAAAGCGACGCCTGCTTACCGTCCTTCCGGGCTTGTATCAAGTATGGCACAAGTTTTCGTCGGCGCTCTTGGATAGCCTTCGGAAACTGGTCGCTCATATTAGTGAAGGATATGTATGCGAATGTTAAGTCACGTGTTAAATCATGTACATCTTATTCAGATTATTTTAGTTATGCGGTTGGACTGAGGCAAGGGCAGGTTATGTCGCCAATTTTGTTTTCTTTATTTGTTGAAGATCTAGAACTTTACCTACAAGATAACATTAACTCTGGTTTGAATATAGATGATATTGTGTTGATTGTACTATTATTTGCCGATGACATGGCTATTTTAGGCAAGTCTCCTGCTGAAGTACAATCACATTTAGATAACTTATATTTATATTGCAATTCTTGGGGGCTAAATGTTAACACGGTAAAAACGAAAATAATGGTATTTCGGAAAAGGGGTGGATTAAAAGAAAATGAAAAATGGGCATACAATGGCAATAAAATTGAAGTGGTTGATAACTTTAACTATTTAGGCACAGTGTTAAATTATACTGGAAGTTTTAAATTAAACCAGGAACATTTGGTTGGTAAAGCCCTTAAGGCCATGAATATATTATTGTTTAAATGCAATGAATTTGACATAAAACCAAAAATATTCTGTCAGTTGTTTGACTCTTTCGTGGGTTCTATATTAAATTATGCTTCAGAAGTATGGGGTTTCGAAAAGTCAGATGATATTGAACGCATACATTTGAAATTTTGCAAACGATTGCTACAGGTTAAAATAAATACATGTAATGTTGCTGTTTATGGAGAATTAGGTAGATGTATGTAAACAGGTTTGTTAAAATTCTAAAATATTGGTTTAAAATTATAAATAATAAAAATATCATAATGCAAATTGTTTATAAACAAGCTTTAAATGATTGTAATAAATGTTATACAAATTGGGTCTCGAATGTCAAAAAAATGTTAAATAAGTATGGATTTGGTTATGTATTTGAAAATCCAAGCGTTGTGCAAGTAAATAGTTTTATTAATGAGTTCAAATGTAGACTTGTTGACAATTTTAAACAAGAGTGGTATGGTAAAATGAATAACAGTTCTGTATTAGATATGTATAAAGTTTTTAAAACCTCTTTGGAATATGAAGCATATTTAGACTTGCTCCCTAGACGTCTGCGCTTATTTTTTGTAAGATTAAGAGTCTCTGCACACCCGTTGAGAATCCAAACCGGCAGATATGCTCAGAATAACATCTCACGAAATGAACGTTATTGTTTATGTTGTAATGACTTTGATTTAGAAGATGAATACCATTTTATATGTATATGCCGCTGTTACACTGATTTAAGAAAAAAATATATTAACCGTATATTTTATATTAACCCATCCGTATATAATTACCACAAGTTATTAGTTTCATGTGACAAATCAGTAATTTCTAATATATGTAAATATATCAAAGAAGCTTTTGTTATAAGAAGTGCGATCCTAAATAATACTGTTTAAATAAATTTCATTACCGCCTCGATAGAACTTAAGTGTTGTTGCCATCGATTGTGTTTATTTGTATTCTGAAATGAATATTTTATGTATATAATGTTATTTTGTATACCTATTTACGTGACAGAAATAATGTTTATATTTATGTATGAAGACGATGTACTGTTGTATAAGTCTGAATAAATTGTCTGTCTGTCTGTCTGTCTGTCTGTATCAATAGGCAGATTATCTTTTCTATACGTTCCAAAATCCATTTAGTTGTTATTACTGTAAATTGAAGAATTCCTAGTTGACCACCATAATTAATAAATTATTTTTTTTTTCAATTTCATATTCTACTAATGGTTATGCATCATTTCCCTTATTTTCTGTTCCTCATTTATTTTCATAGATCATGTTGGACTGAAGCATTAAGTAAAAAATCATTGACTTTTCTGCATTTTATTTTAACTAAACCTATTGTTTATGACTTTCAAAGCCACGTTTTTCTTTAACGTATATTTCCTTTAGAAATAAATTCACTTGTTGTGAATCAAAGTATAATGGCTAGTATTTATTTGAATTTAAATACATTTACAATGTAACTTACAGCAATGGTTTCCCTGAACATATGTAACGGTGTATGGATATTGATTAAATTAATAATTAGCTAGTTTGCAGTTCCTTTTCATTTGCTGATACAAAATTTATGACCTGAGTGATTAGATTTTATATTCTTCACCATTTTTTCAGTATAGATAAAATAAACAGGCACAACATGTCATATAATTCTTTCATTTCAAATTGTGTTGATATATGTATTTGTTCAGCTTATAAAAATATGAGCTTTTTAAGATTTTATTGAAATGCGTTTAATGCTGTGCATTGCTTTTTTCATAATTCTTACTTGTCGTTATAAATTAATTCTTGTTAATTGAATAATGTTAACATGTTTTGTAAATTATATTTTGGTGAATAAAAATGTTAGAATTGTATAGATTTATTCTTTGTTTACATTTTAAGCGACATTCCACGCCTACAAACAGTAGTCCCAAAATATGGCTGGGACTAAAGAATCATTGAACGTGAATGAGTAGCATGATATTCTAAAATAATGTGGGCGGGGCTAAATTGTGTTATCAGTCAGTGACATGATAATACAAAAAAGCGGGCGGAATTAATTGCGTTATCGGTCAGCGGTATACTAACGCTTAAAAATATTGGGTCATCGTCTTCAATTCAAATGTGCACTAGTGGCACAATACATGTATTTATACTGCTAACCAGTTTCATGTGCGGTACCTATATCTTTCAAGTGAAGTGCCTGGATCTAACAAGGCCGTAATGGCATCCAGATGTCGTAAGTGCACTTAGACAGAAAATAGATCGGTCTACCTGATTTGTGTTATTCGTAATATTTGTACAAAGTCGCAAAGTACTTGGTTGCTTAAAGTCTAAAATGCTTTTATAAAAATAACTTTGCACCGAATCATTCTAGTTTACATTAATTTAGAAACATGCTAAAAATTTCTTCCCAAACGATCATTACCAACACTTGACAAAGTTATATTGTACTGTTTTATAAAGTGTGACCAATTTAGAAAATATTTACCAAATTAATTTGTTATAGTTTAGGGATGCATAAACGGTTTATTTGCCTAAATTAATACGTATATTATATTCGTGACACACATATTGCCCAGAAGTGTATGTGCATTCATTTTGTTTTCAGTTATTCTATTAGAAAAGTTAATGTCAGAGGGTGAATGAACATATGACCAATAGTTTGCTTTTGAGTTCAATGAAAAAAAACAATTCTGCTTTGTTATTTAAGTAAATACTTGAATTATTTATATACAGCTACTCTTAAATAATTTAATGTACCTATTATCAATATACAAAATAAAAAACTATACTTTCTTTTGAAGTCTTGTATTGAATACGTCATATTGTTCCACAAAGTTAAGCGTTACTCTCATTGATCTCTGATTTTAATGAATACTGTTTTCATGGAGAGATTTCACAAGTGGGCTTTCATGTTCATGGCAGTAACAAAGAGTTACATAAAACTGCTTCCGCAATAATGAAGTACAGTGAACCGTGGTCGGTCAGTAACTTACTATTTCTAATATATATATATATATATATATATATATATATATATATATATATATATATATATATATATATATATATATATATATATATATATATATATATATATATATATATATATATATATATATATATATATATATATATATATATATATATATATATATATATATATATATATATATATATATATATATATATATATATATATATATATATATATATATATATATATATATAAAGCGTTCCAATGCAAAATGTCCCGTGCATTATTCGTGTTTCGAAGCAGGCTAACATGCATTTATTGTGGGCGTGTAAATAACTTCTTAGATAGAAAGTAAACTTTTGCCAAACCTTTCTGAAAATAAAAACGTTCGAATGCTCAACAATCCCCGACTTACAATGTAGTAAACAGATAATTATCTTACTAAAATAGAAGGCATTTGTTTTCCACGTGCTTTGCGTTGACATTGGAACATAAATATATAACACGATGAAACTAGTCAACAAAATGTGTTTCGGATTCAGTATTCAGATAATATGTAATCGCTCTGTTTTCAGACACCATAAAGTAGCGTTGTTAGAAAGAGCCTTGAAGAATATATTTATCTTCTACTGACGCAAAT
>CM051028.1:86843580-87093580 GCA_027627225.1 Congeria kusceri
ATATGTATTTATTAGTAGAAAAATCTCGGACGGATGCGTCCATCTGCTTTTCATTGTTACAAGTTATATTTGCAAATAAAAGTAGAATTTTGTAAAAAATATATAATAAAGGCATGAACAAAAGTTCAGTTCTAGAGTTTACTGCATGGAACAATTGTCGTTTTTTATTGTTTAAAAAAATGAATGCCAAAATATTTTAAATATATATAATCAAAAATGCAACGCTTACATATTTTTACCTGCCTGGAATGCGTTGTTTTCTTGTACAAGCGTAACAATAATGATTTTCATTGGGCTCGTTTTTCAATAAATAATATGATATTCCACATGTGAGGAATCAATTTCATGTCAGTACCAAACAATGGTAAAACGTAATTACTTCGTCCGCAGTAATGCACGGCAATGAACCATTGCGGTGTACTACGAGTATTCTTAATATATATTTCAGCATAATATATGTAACAAGTTCTTCCTAACAAATGTGCAAAACTGTTATGTCTCATCATCAATGGAGCATTTTGTACGACATTTTCTTTGACAGTTTACGCTTCTCGTGATTTAATTCCAAATCTCCTCAGTTCAGTATGTGTGACATTTCACATGGATTAAGATAGTGTTTAAAAGTAAATTTATTCCCAGCATAGGGCCGTTGATGAGGCATTGAATTTGGAATACCATGCACATCTAACCACATCGGAAATGCCTTAAGGAAATTGGTAACTGGAAACCAGTAGTATTGGTAACTGGAAACCAGTAGTATTGGTAACTGGAAACCAGCAGTATTGGTAACTGGAAACCAGTAGTATTGGTAACTGGAAACCAGTGGTATTTCGTGACTTGTGTTACACCTTTTTTGAGTCGATCCATATTAAATAAATAAACACATTCATAACGACAAGGCTAATGTTGAAAATATTAATTTCAAAATTTAATGTATTTGTAAGTTTTAATGATGCAACGTTAACGTGTGTACATTCACGGAAATTAGTTTATACTTTAAATTAAAAAAATACACATGTTGTTCTTATACAACCAAACACTCTATTGCTGATTACGTCACAGTGTTTCGAAGCCTTTTCCAACCATTTACATTTATTTTTATTCGGCAAGAAATTTGGTGCAAATGTTGTTCTTAGAATGCATACAATATTAGTCTATGCTTAAAAATACCCATCACAAAATGAAGAAATCATATTATTTCTGGAAAGACATATATAGGTCTTCCACAAGCACGCATCGACATTTGTAGCACACGGAAATTACACGGCATGATTTGTTTCAGATTAACCTTTCAAATAAATATATTTTGCGATTATTCAAGTTCAGTGAACAATTAGCAGCTATATTTGAGGTCTGAAAAACTTATCTGTCTTCTGACGCCAATTGCTTTTAAGAGAAAGCTGCTTTCGTTTGAGCATTTCTTTGGAGAACATCCAATAACGTGTAGAATCGTGAAAGGAATGTTAATGTCCACGTAATCGGAAAGTACCACCGGAAAGATTTGGTTTTGACTATTTAATTGTGCTACTTCTAACTTTTTTTTATATAAACCGATTATAATTGCAGTATCATAACATTTTGTTTCTTTTATGAAGACCAAAAACAAAAATGCTTAAGTATCCACCATCTTAAATAATTAATGGTATAATTGTTTACTTTTGCGTGTGTTCAAAAATGTGCCCTTAATTTTCAAACATTGATTTTACTGTCTTTCCGGCGAACCTACACATGGTCCGTTACTTCAAAATACATTTCATGGTGAGTAGCGCGAATTCCGTTAATAATGACCAATAAAGACAGAAAAATGCCAATTCTAAAAATATGATAATTATATTGTCTGTTTCAGCAATATTAATCATCTAACGGAAACAATGGTGATTACCAGTATGCACTTGTTCAATTTCAAATAAGAATCATTTATAACTAGAATTGCATATATTCTCGTGAGGTGCTATTTTATTCAAACCTACATGCTCAATCGTGAACATGCTCATTAATTACTTAGTACATTCCTATCTTATAAGATGTTGTACCATTTTGTTTCACACGCCTCTCACTTCAATCATTTTTTTATAAATAGACCGAAAAGGCATAGACTTATAAGTCACGACAATTTCAATTTAAAACAATTTATTCTAATTTTGTATGATATGAGTTGTTTGAACTAGAAAACATTTCAAGATCATTGTCAGTTGTCTTGAGCATATTGTTACAACTAGTGTGTTCATGTTTAGGTTGCTTGGAAACAGACGCATAATTGGTTAAATTGCCTTGAATGAACTTCCAAACGCAGTGCAAGAGGAATCGTAACGAGTCGAAAATAACACGGTATAAACCGAATATACACCGAGTTACCAGGCACAGGATATGTGTTAAATAATAAATAGCTAACGATCTCCACCAGTATTTCGCATGCATCCGTTGACACATCTCCGTCATCAGGAGTCTTATCACGTTTATATCCTTCGCTAAATCTATCGGCAACTCGGATTGTTTTGTCAGCGAGAACACGTTTGCTCCGAACACAATCAACAAAGAAGTGACGTCAAGATAGCCCAGCGCCGCTGAGGTGTGTAGTGCACTGAATCCGTACACGTCCTGAGCGTTGACGTTAGCGCCAAATGTTATCAACATTTTGATTGTATCTAAATTGTTAGTGAGGACGGCATAATGTAACGCGGTAAGACCACTATGGTTTTCCTGATTTATGTTGATTTCTGACAGTCGGCGAGTGAGAATTTGGTGCAATTCTGCAACGTCACCGTCCTGTATAACGGCGTTCAAAATGGACTCGACCGGGAATGTGATTTTCTTGTTGTTGGAAGACACAGTGCCTTCCTCAGTGTCTGCTACGTCGTCGTCGTCGATATCACAGCCTGGCACCTCGAGATGGCCTTCTTCATCCGACGAGATCATTATCTGTAAAATTAATTTCCCATTACCTCTGATAGAATATGACGTTTAATTTATGCAATTACAAAACTCTATATTTATTGTCTGTTTGTGTGACATGAGACTCTGAAAGGATATTGCGTGTACGTTTAATGAAGTTCAAGATTAAACGAAAAAAAAATTAAGACAAGTTCATAACCCCTAAAATAAGTAGGAATTGTAATTTAAAGATTTATATTAATGTAACGCTTTTTTTCGACTCGAATAATTATCACGATATCCCATGTTAGAATCTCTAAAACAAAGGCATGTGGTGACTGGGGTAAGCAGGGTGGGAGGACGCAAATACTTGATGTATATAAACTTTCTGCCAGAAATGTTCCTCTGTTTATCTCATCATGATCATTGATTATCCTTCTTTTTGTTTACTTGAACATGGGATATACATTAATGTATGTTGCTTACAAGTGAGGGCATAAAATATACATGCAACAAGGAAACCACTGTTGCCAATACTGGGTTTGTAATGATCTAAACAAAACCTCATACGCGTGAATTCCGATGACCAAGGCAAGTCATATAAATGTATTTGACCAGACTATATTATTGTAACTTCGTTCTTGTATTTAAGTACCTTTGGGTAATTTCATATAATTGCATGCTTTAATACCCCCGTATTATTGGTTTTTATTTCTAATAAAGTGTAAAGTAAAGTGTACTATTACATAGTAGTACAGTATCACCCATCTTACTACTCATTACAAATGCGCTCGAATCACCACAATCGATATATCCATCTTCATTGCTACAATGCCAAATTATATTTTTACCACTTTTCTACAACAACAATATGTAAAGCTAGAAGAAAACAGTTGTGAAAATATAAAATATAACACTTGTCACATATTTATTTATAGTACGTACTGCCAGTGGTAATTAAGTTGATTTGATGTGTGTACATGTGCTTACAATTCAACGGATGTGACGTGATATTCTAACAGACATTCGTGGCAACTATACATCAATAGACCTACACGTGTTTTAATACACTTTACAGTAACTAAACATCAGGACCTTTATACGTGTATAAATAGTTGGATATTCACAATTAATGCTGCTATTTTGTTTAATTTTGTATACAAAGTTTAGGTCGTTCATTACATTAGTTATTGGAAAAGTATCCATTTTAACCTAATTGGTCGTGTATAATATATCGTATATGTAGCTATATACTCTACTATGCAAAATGTAATACTTATCACATTAATCTCCCCAATATAGTCATTGAAACCAATATGTGACCCTTTTGGTTTCAATGACTAAATTAAATGGGTTATGTATTAATTTTACAGCTTTTACAACCATGCTTTATAATAGTTTTCATTACAAGTTTATTTATTAATTGGTATATAATGTTCAGATAATCAGATTGACAATAACACATTCACGTTAAAACGATCTGATTTCAAAGCATACTAGGTATTTCAATAAATGTTATAAACAGATTGCAATTATTTAAAAATATTTGTTAAAATACATTATAAGGATGTTTACTTACCAACAAGATATGTAAAATTCCAGCGCACCGTGTAATAGCATCGCAGTCAATCCTTACACTCTCACTCTACACGCATAGCCATCTTAAATCCACTGGCAGTTACCAGGAAATATATCGCCTCCAGCCTCGCGAGCATAAACCACAAACCGAAAGAAGCAATGATAACTTACAGCATCTTCAGAAAATTGCCCGTTAAAGACACCGAATTCGTTACAAATAGATGTCAGGGGGCCGTATTCCAGAAACATCTTCAGTTTATATTAAAATCTTTTCCAGTTAGTTCCAATTTGTGCACGGTAATATTTAAAAAAACTAGATATAAATTAATGAATCCAATTGCAATTAAGTAAATAGTAGTTAATAATAAGTTGATAATTATTGAACATATGGCAGAATTTCATGACTGGATCCCAATTGCACCCAGTGCGGGAAACCCTTCACTGCTGGTCATCTGCTGCTGGAATGTCCCCAGTTACGTTTAAACAGCATTTTACTGAAAATGCTGTTCCTTTTAACTTAAACACTATTTTGAACCCTGGTGGGCCAAACAAGGGTCTCTTTTACAGAGCCCTTGCCACCTATCTCTTGGACTGTCAGATCACTGACCAAATCTAATTCTCTATGGGCAGCCTGTTGTGTTACCCCAATTTGTACTTTTTGCATATATATTGAAATTTAATTAACATTTTGGCAGTATTTTGCAATATTTATTCCATCTGCACGTTTATTCAACATGCAATTTGTTAAACTGGGTAAATAACATCACTTTTACCCTAAAATACCATTTTTTTCCCCTGAAATTAGGGATAATATTAAATTTACTACTAAATTTGCAGTTAAAGGGAAATAACCCTAAAAGGTTTAATTTACCTGCTTTTACTTACAACAACTCTTTTATAGTACAAGGGAAACCACTCCTGCCCTTGTACATTTTGTATGCATGTCAATATTCCATTTTATCCCCTATACCATGCAAGGGAGACTAGTACAGCATGTCCCCTATCTAGGACACACAGGCTGCCCATAGTCTACACCCACCGAGCCGCGATGGTTGAGGGGGGGGGATGCCATCACTCCTACGTATTGCTTCTCTCCTTTAATCCATGCGGTGAAATGCCCCGGCCTTTCCAACCAAAGCCAACCTGGTTGACTTTGGTTACCTTATTTTAAGAACTTGTTTTTGCCAATAAACACATTAGTGTACTTATACAACTTTCAGAGTTTTAATTAAACCCGGTCTTAAAGCAGTTTTTAAAGTATATGAAAGGACGGGCCAATTCACTGTTTTAATTAATTCCAGCTCTGCATCCGTGATCAATCTTGGCTCCATTCGATCCGCGAGCAGATGTACGGCTGTTTTCCGACAGGTAACTATAGCAATTGCCGAGCAGACGACACGAGTCTGCATCGATTTCTGTACAAAATAGCAGACGACGTATCAATTTACAGCCCGAAGACAGGGCGCGTGGAATTGCGACAGTTCATTATCCGATGGCATCGAGTGGCGTCCTCGTTATTGCGACGAAATTTCTGTCCGAGATTGCTTTTCTTTTAACGGATCAATTGCAGTTGTAAACACTGGCTTGGAAAACCTGTGCCCGTGAAATTAGGTTAACCGGGAGACATATTTAGTAGCCAGTAATGTGCTTTTGTATTTATACAAACTTGGTTCTGGTCATGATACAAATGATGAACATACATAAGATTTCTTACAAAACTATTTGCAACAAATCTCTAAGGCACGCAGCCACTATAGAAATCAAACCTCCGCCAAGATAGGTTACCTCTATTGCCCTTTCTGTCAAAATAAAGAAACCTTTAAAAGATTCCTGTACTCCTGTTCACTTGTCAATCGCCCTTTTCCAGCCTTGCCAGATAATAATCATGCAAATTCATTCAGGAGTAACGTTGTTTACAGGCTGAAAATCAGACAACTCGACAGTAACAGAAATATAACCTCCATGGCGAGGCAAGAAGGGCTTTTGCGATGTACCATGTAAGTTCTCCATAAAGCAACTAAGAATAAAGCAGTCTTTAAGAAAAATACGTTGGACATTTACAAAAAGGCTATACATATTAAATGTTGAATTTAAATTAAGCAATAAATGTGACACCGTAAAATCCTTGCGTAATTATGTTTACTTTTTTATTTATCTCTTTTGTATGTCACTTTAGCCCTCATTATAAATATGATCTTTAGACCACTATGAATGCAATATTTCAGATGAAGTTTTATACAATAATATTGAAAACAAATCTACAAATAAATCCTTCAAAATCTGGAAGGATTTCACTCCTGTTGGTTAATGTTAGCCGTCAGAGGGAAGTAACCGTTGCGTGGATTATGAATATTAATATATTTCATGGGAATAACTCTTAATAGACTTTGGTAGTATGAGCTGCATCCCCTGTTTTCGCATCGATAAGTGTGGTAGTTTACCTAGTACCACGGGGATTTAGAATCGACTTACGCCCCCAGTAAAATTTTCCAAAATCGACTTTTTAGGACCCTCACAATAACTTAAAATGGCACGTTATTTCAATTGTGGTAATTTCCCTTTTGTAAATATCCCTTCTTTCTGATATCATACCAGTTATTAACAAAGATCAGGGGTTGTCGTAAGGCATAAAACACTATTTAATTGAATAGTAAAACTGAGCATGACCTATGCAATTTATCAAAAGTGCGCCAAGAAATACCATGGAAAAAAGTGTTGCTCTTGTGCTAATTCTTATAAAGAAGGGCATTGCCGTTGCTATTAAATCAAAAAGCTGTCTCTACTCCCATCAAACCATCGACGAATGCCCTTAATTAATATGCGAGGCCTGTCGTGGGAAACCATGTGCGTAAAGTGTGGTCCCGGATTAGCCTGTGCAGTCCGCACGGGCTAATCCAGGACGGCACTTTCCGCTTGTACGGTATTTTCTGTTTCAAGGAAGTCTCTTCTAAACATAAATCCACTGTAGGCGTAAAGTGTCGTCCCGGATTAGCCTGTGCGGACTGCACAGGCTAATCCGGGACGACACTTTACGCACATGCATTCAACCCGGTTTTCTCTCCACACGCCTCCAATAGTTTATTTTTGTTGCACAGCACCCTAGTACCTGTGCCTCCTTTCTCGTTTAAATATCACGACATTGGACGAACTTTATATTGCAACAAAAGTTTTGTAACTTTATAGACCAAGTAACAATGTGCTCATTTACCGTCCCTTCTTACCCAAAACCCGGTAAGTGCGCCTGTATATACTGGTTAAATGTGAAATACTGAATAGCGTGGCATGTTCTTCCTATCTTTGTAATGTAATAGTCCGTTACTGTTAATCCTGATTATTTCAATAAAAATATTCACTGATAAAGTTTTCTAAATAAACAAATACGTGTGACGTATTTTTTCGTTATTTATTACAGAAATTTGACATAAATAAAACAGGCGTCGTTTTTGTCTTTTGAAATCGGATGTATGGTTATTCTGACAATATTATTTAATTTGTTTCAGTTAATGCTAAATGTCTTGGTCTTAACAAAGGAGGCATGTCCTGGGAAAACTGGGCTTAATGCAAGCGTTAAGCGTCGTCCCGGATCAGCCTGTGCAGTCCGCACAGGCTGATCCCAGACGACAATTTCCGCTTGTATGGTATTTTTTGTTTCAAGGAAGTCTCTTCTAAACATAAATCCACTGTAGGTGGAAAGTGACGTCCTGGATAAGCCTGTGCGGACTGCACAGGCTGATCCAGGACGACACCTTACGCACATGCATTAAGCCCGGGTTTCCCACGACACGCCTCAATTATGTGTCTTAATAAATCCACTACGTTCGTAATGCAATGAATACATGCCTAAATAAGAGTTGACTATGTATTCGTGGTCAAAACAGAAAACAATGATAAACTCAGATGTGTCTTATTCTTTAATAAAGTGTAAGTCAGAAGACTTTTGTTGACTTGTACACCAGGGCAACGCCCGTATTCACAAAGCTCCTAAGCGAAAACTGAAGTGAATTTCTTAAAATCATAAAATTTCTAAAGTTGTGGCAGTTTCATGTATACATCTTTTTAGATCTAGGCTGGTCAACACAGACATGTTGACTCTCTTTTTAATTTCAATATATTTATGTTATATTGAATAGCAAATGAATATACTTTGTTTTAAAACCTTAATGAGAAGTATTTAGCTGATGAATAACATGAATTAACCAATTTGTTAGAAAATGCCAAAGAACTGGTCCGACTTTCCACCCTGCTCCTTTTTGTACCTTTTTGATCCTAGATGAAAGTGTCATACCAAACTATCTGAAAGTCCACGCTTGATGCTCACAAAAGGGTTAATTCAGATGCACGTGTTCTATTTTCAATACGAATAAAATAAATATCAAACAATCTACATGCATATTTGGAAATGCGTTTTTAACTAGTTTTATTCTTTTAAGAAAATGACTTCAGTTTTTAGACTGTTGGCGCAAGCCAACAGGATTAAGTAGTTGTATTCAGAAATTCTGGCTCGAGGGAACTACTTCTTTATTCTGCAAGGCTACGAGTCAGTAAATCGATAAATTACTGCGCTTCGCTCGATGAGCAGTGAGGCTTCCTGCTACTTTCTATGAATATATGACAAGAAATAGATCCGACTTAAACACTACTAAACAATAATAATATTCCAGTTTGTCCACATCTACAAGTGAATTCATGTGATGTATATTCACATAGGTATGCTAGCGTATCTGTTTGTGCTGTTTAAGGGTTAAATGCGTACGTATTACATCATATCGCGTAAGTTTAACAACAGTGAATTGACTCAGATCATATAGCGGATCAATCGTAACCACTCGATTGATGATTGCTATTGTTTTAGAAATATGCATAAGAATTGTACTTCTAAGGAGAGTTCTGAATGTATTTTACTAATTTATTTTATTTTTAATTAAATCGGTATTTACCGAGTATAGCTCTTGTGATAAAAAGCACTGAACATTGATTAGAACTTATACGGTTCATTGTCTATTTTTACCCGTTGTAGATTGACTTGAATGCATATAACTCTGTTTGCTTTTTAAATACTTAGCACAAAAAATGTGCCTCCCACGAATCACAAACAAATAATAATGAGAATGTCGTAGATATATAGCATTGAATTAGACGCGCGCTATGTACGTTTTAATTTCCAAAAGACAGTGGCATAGGTCTCCATCTTCAATTAGGTTAAATACCAATTTATTTAAGTAGAGTGTATAGTTATGAGTTTCGATATTTGTTTTCTTTAATAAATGTTCCTTTTGATAAAAATACTCTCATAATTCATTCAAATTTTGCTTTTCGTATCTTTCTCGCCAACAGTCTTTCTACGCTCCATGCGTATTGATTACTTAATAGCTTTATGAATACGAGCCCAAACTGTCCACTTCTTTATGCCAACAAGGGATGGAAGGGTTCGCTGCCGCTCTCCAGTGGGGAAGAAGTCCCGTTTTCATCCACGTTCTCCACAAGCGCTTCATTCGTTCCAGCCATAGTTGAAGTCGCCATCAACAGTACTGGTTGTTCCTTAGCAACCGACACTGAGGGATTTGGCATCATTTTCCGTGCGTAGTGGCGATCGACGGATTCTTTGAAGTCGGAGACGGAAGAGAAAAGTTTGTAGAACATCGGATGAAGTTCATGATGTACATCGTTAGACGCCGATTGTTGACTCGACTCATGAGCAAAGTTGATAAACGGCGATGGTTGACTCAACCCGTGAACAACGTTAATAAACGACGATGGTTGACTCAACTCGTGAGCGACGTTGATAAACGACGATGGTTGACTCGTCTCGTGAGCAACGTTGATAAACGGCGATGGTTGACTCAACTCGTGAGCAATGTTGATAAACGGCGATGGTTGACTCCAGTCCGTGGGTAGCCTAAACGGTGATGGGAACGGACGCGGCTTTTCAGGCAGAACCTGGAAAACGCGCGGGTTGATGATGACGTTCTCTGCGAAGATATTGGCACCCGATGAGCTCTGGAAATTTATCCCCGATGGGGGAGGACGAGGGGAAAATGGTATGTTGTGCATTCCTGCAGGGTGGAAAGGAGACGGTTGGAAGACCACGGGGCGTGGAAGATAGTGGAGTCCATGGTTGGTTGCAACGAAGTTCACGGGTCTGGTCAGGAAGTGGTGATCCTCGTCGACCGGAGGTAGCGGATGGGCGCCGTCGGGGCGGGTCACGCCCACAAGCGGCACAGGGCGCGGAAGTTCGTGTTGCTCCATGCCTTGAAATTCCGGTATGTAAGGAAAGTTGGCGTTTAGCGTTTGGGTGTTCTGGGGACCAGGTGACATCTCGTACCCATGGCCACCGACATTCTCGGGGAAAGGTCGAACGAACGGATTGAGACCTTGGTTTGAATCATTCGGGAGGGCATTAACTGAAAAACAGATTACCTTTTTTATTTTTTGATTACTAACATTTGGTAAATTTAGGTGGTGTTGGATTCAATACATTTTTAATACGTTTATTGTATTACAAAATTTAATTTACTGTATTAGATGCTTAAAAGTGTGGTCGCGCAAGAAGTGTCTGTTGTTTCACAACAAGCCGCCTATACATAAGTCTATTCAGTGGAGTGTTGTATAACTGAGATTGAGATAATGGTTGTATGTTGATTGGATAACTCAATAAAACATTATCCTTTTGCGGCTAAAACGAACGGAACCCGCCTTGGTATTTTATATTCCTGCCTTATTTATTATTTATTTAGTGGTTTACTACAAACAATACTAGATTTTATGTATGATATTGGGTCAATTTCATTTCATGACGTAACATAACGTAAGAATGATTTTATAGCAGCGAAATAATTGTTTTAATAAACAATTTTTGCAAAAAATTATGTACTCACCCTCGCATAAAATCACGACTACATGCACAATTAGTAGCAGATACATTTTAGTAGTAACACCAAACAACATCAAACAGTTACTATATCAACAACCAATGATGTTTATGTAACTGAGGGTCCCGGATCACGCGCACGCCCACATGTAATCCTTTCCCGCAGGTGCAGACAGGGGGCATATCTTTCCTGGATAATAACGGGCTGATATATGTCTCCGTCGTCATGAGCTTTGATAGCAAGAAGAATTAGAAATAAGATAGCTTTTGGCAAAGGAATAAGGTATTGCTAGGAAATGGAGTATGGCAATGATTGGTCACTTGTTTGCATAATGGTAAATTGTCACAGAGAACAATAGGAAAAGAACAGTTGACTGTATATTAAGCATATAATACACACTTAGGACATACTGCGAATAGTTTAACAAATCTTTGTATACAAATCAACAAACGGACATAAAACCGTATACATAAAAACAGCCTGTGCGGACTGCACAGGCTAATCCGGGACAACAATTAAGCCCGGGTTTCCCACGACACGCCTCGTATGTATTATTAATTAACATCCTTAGGGAACCAGCTGTATTTAGTTTTGAGATTTTCTCTCTTCTATCCAACGAGAACAACACATCACTAAAGCATTTGGGGACGTTCTAAATTACGGCCTATTCTCTCTACATAGTGCCATTGTCGATATACACATATAGATTTTACTTTCATATCCGAATTAAGTAAATCAAGAAAAAGTTGGTTATTTTAATTGTGTCCTTGTTTTGCAAACAACAAATCCGTAAGTTTACAACTATTTTCTTTAAATTAAGAACATATTTAAATAACATACTGGGCCCGTATACTTGTATAGACAGAACCAACAGAAAGTTCTAAATTATTAATGATACGGCGTAAAAAACTTAGGTTTGTTTCAGATTAGGGTTGTTGGTTTTGTTGTTGTTTTTTTTTCTTTTGGTTAATGGTAAACATGAAAATTGTAACACTGAATAATATTCAAAACATATCAGTAATATCCTTAAACATTGTTTATAAGTGGATGCTATCAAAACAAAACACTAATTTATCCAATAACACATTTAATTATTGAAAAAGGTAAATAAAACAAAAATATATCTGACAAACCCAATAAAATGTTCTAGGGTCGGGGCATCTTTTTAGGGTAGATCGGTTAACCTGAAACAAACATATTTTTTACGCCTAAGGAAAGTTTACTGCTGTCAAGGCTGTAGCTTTATAGAACCGCCAGCATTTTCGTCAATAACAATGCACTCTTTAAGAAACACCAATATTTATTAATATTTACATAATTACACCGTATATACAAACCAGTCCTAACAGTAGTCACACCGGCAGGTGATGTGAGGTCGCCCCTTATCTTCTGGAGGTGCTAGGTCAGAGCTTATCGTAGCCTCAGATAGCCGCTATATCTCGCCGGCACCGGGTCGCCGCCGACTTCTTGTACCAGTTTCAGGCAATATGGCGTTTTCACACGTTGTGTTTATTGTTATTCCTCTAATAGCGGCGACATTTTGTGATGGTAAGTAAATCGTAAAACGTACTTGTTGATTAAACTCTAGTTCCCTTATTTTGTGGGGTTTTTTTGGTAAATAATAATGAGTAAAATGTTCCTATTTAAAAACCAAACCAACCGTAAAACTGTACACGTATTTCAATGTGAGATCTGTCGAGAAATGCTACTTCCTCTGTAATATGTCACCGTCTGGAGCCTCTTAATTCGGATTGAATACACAATTACTAACAGTACATGTATGCTCGCTATTATTTTTTTCAGCACTCTCGAAGTGTAGTACTAACTAGTATATTAGTGCTTTGTGTAATTTAAAGATCTTTTAATTGCACATTCCAACATCTTATAACAGTTATAATATCATTACTGGCGCAGTGCCTAAACCCGCCACATTTGGGAGATATTTTACGATATTTTCAAAAGTTGTTAACCGATTGACATAAAAATTCACATAAATCAAGTTAGGTTTAATGTGCATTTGCTGGCGTGTTTTTTGGTTACATTAAAAATACTTGTTTAATGAAAAATATTGATTCAGATTGAAGGCCTAAACAGTGTAAAAAATGAGCGTGTGAGAGCCTAAATCCGCCACCTCAGTTTAAAATGTTCAATTGGCTTGCAGATAATATTTTTCAATCAATTCTGTTTTCAAAACAATTTATATTGACTTCTAATTGACAAAACGCCCACTTTTGTTTATTTAAGAATCATTTTCTAGCGTTAAAGAAAAAAAACGAAGTTGCTTGGTGAAAATCGTAGATCAGGAACCGTGCTTATTCCACATTTGACTATTGTTCTTATTTAATTTTCTATATTAAGCAGTGTGTTGTCTGTTGTTACTACGATGCTTCATGTTGTATAAATACTCGTTTGTTTTTCTAAAAATTGCTCTGAAACTGAGGCCCTGCGTGCACGTGGGGCAAACAATGAGACGTTGAGTAGAGAGACGTTTGCGAAAATGGTACTTGTTATGCTGCACATGCTCACATGGACAAAATATTGAAACAGGATAATTTAATTTAATCATGAAAACCATGTGGGGCTTCAAAATTGCGCATGCGCAGTATGAAATAGATTCCCCGCATGCAGTTTATTTGCATTTAGAGGTCATATACAAAATAATGGATTAAATACTCATTTATGCACTAATCAAGATGAAAACTCGTCAGCGTTGTTAAGGGGAAAAATGTGATATATCGAGATCAACGAAACAGAAATCGCCGGTTAAAAAACGCTTATTCGGATGGGGTGGCGGATTTAGGCATGTGGCGGATTTAGGCACTGCGCCAGTAAAGGGATCAAAACCCCAAGCAGGGATTGAACTCTCGACTCAGGAGTCATACGAAGGAATGATAGTAGACAGCACTTTAACCAACTGCGCCATCATGATTCGAGTGTAAACTATGGTTATACAAAATACTCACAGTTCTGAGGTCAAAATGTAAACATGCAATGGCCAAACAAACAAGACCCATATTATAATATCCCAGGATTAATATCTGATTTTTTTTAAAGAAATTGCCCCATTGAGGCCCTTTTCGATGACATAGACCCTTTGATATAGGTATAGCAGATGACTTCCCTGGACATAATCGGACTTACCGGTAATTTAATTTGTGACTAATAACATACATGTATGTGCTCTAAGGCTACCGGATCCGCCGCCAAACGTTCGACCCGAACGCCCTCTACCAGCAGCAGTCCCAGACGGCTCAGCAGTACATGACCAGCGGCGGCGGCGGCATGGCGCCTCCAGGGAGCGGCTCCTCTTCCGGTTCCTCTTTCGACCCTAACGCCGTCAACAGCGCAGCCTCCCAGTCGGGAGGAACCAGCGGATCGCCACCCGGAACCAGCTCTGGTTCCAGTATGCCAAGTTTTAATCCTAGTGCGGTAAACAGCGCGTCCCAATCCGGCACCAGTTCAGGTATGATAAATAAAATCGTTCAGTAAAACAAGTGCGTCGCCTGATGATTTATTATACAGGAACTTCTTTCATTTTGTTTCTTTTCTGTAATTAAATCATCCAAAACCTACTGTATATTGTGTTAAAATGCCAAATAAACGCAAGCATTATGTTGATATGGATGATGTGGTACATTGCATGTTTATTAATTGTGTGCTTTGCTTGCACTGCAGGTTCGAGTTCCGGAACTTTCGATCCCAACGCCGCCAACCCTCAAATAACACAGAGTCCCCCGCCGAGTGCCAGTCCTCAGTCGGGATCCAGTAGCAGCGGTGGCTCTTCCGGTGGCTCAATGCCATCTTCAATGAGTTCCGGAGGCGGGAGCCCCTCGTCTAGCTCGAGTGGGTCGTCAACCAGCTCGGGTGGATCATCGTCTTCAAGTTCCACTGGCGGGTCCCTACAGTTCAACGCAGGCAGTGGCGGCGGCAGTTTTGATCCAAATTCCATCAACTCGCCCAGTAAAAACACCGGTGACCCAAGTCAATTCATGAGTAACGCGGGCTCCAGCGCTAGTGCTTCCCAGCAGGGGATGACAGCCGGAAGTGGTGGTAGTAGCAGCAGTGGAAGTGGCTCGAGCTCAGGTGGAGGTGGAAGCGGTGGAAGTTTTGATCCAAATTCTATCAACTCCATCAGTCAAAACAAAGGCGACCCAAGTCAGTTTTTAAGCGGGGCGGGCTCGAGCGCCGGTGCAACTCAGCAAGGTATGACGTCAGCAGCAGGCGGCGGTGGAGGTTCCTCGTCCGGATCATCTTCTGGTTCCAGCCAGAGTATGTCGCCATCTAGTTCCGGTCAGAGCATGTCGCCATCAAGTGGCGGTGGAAGCTCCAGCAGTTCATCCTCGACCAGCTCGGGTGGCGGAAGTGGCAGCCAGCCACCGGCGCAGATGATCAACCCGGCGGCCATGATGGGTGGTGGTGGCGGCGGCAGCAGCAGCAGCGGCGGTGGAGGCAGCATGGGAAGTTTCGATCCTAACGCCATCAACCAGCAGCTCATCAGCACCAACTTATTCAACCCCGCCAGCTTCGTGGGACGCCGGAAGCGAGACTTCCTGTCCAACCATCATTTGTAACAATGTTATGTGGGCTTATCTGCGTAAGTAATAAAACATCCAAAATACTCCAGCCTTAACGAGTATGCATGTTGTCATTCCTTCTCATGCGCGATGCTAATATGCCATATTTCCTTCCAAATATATGCATTCTGACAAGTTAAGTCCTTTAGAGACATTCAAGCGCTAGCCGAATAGCCTGTCTGTGTAATTTTCTTCGGTATATATTTCCAGAATATTGAGTTTTTGAACATTTTTTAAGAGTGTATATGAAACCAATCAAGCCGCATGTAAACTGATCAGATTTAATTACACTAAACAACACGGGCATGGATAAGGTGCTATTACATCCAGGAAAGAATACGTGCACAGGTGATTTATCATAATGCACATATCACTATTTTGCCCCAGGGGGGCGCGGCGGGCATATACGGGACTTTAGACTGAAAGCGATTCCCGAAAGGCGCACATTTGACACGCCGATTGATTCAGGATTCCAGGAAATAGACTTTGGATCCCGGCAATATTCGGCCCCTCGCGGGCCATTTGATACACCAAGCATCTCCCAATGTGGGGATTTAGACAAAATGCTTGGCTCTAGGATGGGGAATTAGACCCCAACAAATATAAATCGTCAAATTCCCCTGGGTCATCCCGCCGCCCCCCCCCCTCCCCCCCCCTTGGAAAAATATTGATAGGTGCATAACATCATACGAAGTGCACGCATGATGTTTCTTTACACTAAATAACATACACGTGCAAAATGTGGCATCAATTCAGTAAAGAACGCGCACGTGCTTGGTTGTGATGTGACCATGTATACATCAAACGAAAACGCACGTGCGAAAACGATATAACCGATATTAGGGTCACGCATCGACCAACCCATTCTTAGACTTAAGAATAAAGAATAGACTTCCACTCGAGAAATAATACGTGTGCGTTGGCAAATATACCGGGTATGTCATTAATTAATTAATTATTCTAAATAAAGAATGATAAAATTAGCATAGGTGAATACCTAGTAAATATATCAATCAACAGCCAATTTAGAACAGAACAGTTTAATAATATATTTATTCTTAAGTCTTAAGTCTATGGAAATACAACAAACGGGTATTTAAAATATGAAAAATATTTTAAAACAATGGTTTTATTGCACATTTCTACAAGACGTAGAGAATATAATAGGCGTGTCGTGGGAAAACCCGGTTTAATGCATGTGCGTAAAGTGTCGTCTCGTAAAAGCCTGTGCAGTCCGCACAGGCTAATCCGGGACGACACTTTACGCCTACAGTGACTGCTCAGGCTGATCCAGGATGACACTTACGCCCATGCATTAAGCCCGATATTCCCACGATACGCCTCAATTATATAGTAACTAGAGTATACCAAACACATAAGACAATTCCGCTTAATATACACATAAATATGTCTTTGGTTTCGAGGTATGCTCTTTGAAGACAATAAACTGAATAAAATACGAACAAATAACCACCACAAACAGTTTACAAGATAACACATAAGATACGATGAAAACAATGACACGCCTTAAAGGTGCAGTTTCACAGTTTTGGGAGGTCAGAAATCATTTTCTAATGCACCTATCAATGTTTTCCCCCAGGGTGGGGGGAGCGGCGGGCATATAGGGGACTTTAGACTGAAAGCCATTCGCGACAGGCGGGAATTTGACATTCCGAATGATTCCGTGTCCCGGGTTAACAGACTTTGGTCGGATTTTAGATCCTGGTAGTACAAGCCCCGGGCCATTTGATAGATATATATAGCATCTCCCACTGAGGGGATTTAGACAAATATGCTTGACTCTAGGGTGGGGAATTAGACCCCAAAAAATAAAATTTGTCTGGGTCAGCCCGCCGCTCCCCCCCCCCCCCTGGGGGGGGGAAATATTGATAGGTGCATAAAACTGACTTATTCCTGTTCTATAATAAATTTATTGTTTATATTTTAAGGTTTGAAAAGCACATTGCTTGTGCAAGTTAAACTTTTGACGATCATATATGTTATTTTTGAGAACAAATCTACCTAGCAGACATGGGTAACTCGCCCTTGAGTCCAACTTGTCCCAGAGTCGAACATTTTGTTCTTTGTATAATAAATTTATTGTTTATATTTTAAGGTTTGAAAAGCACATTGCTTGTGCAAGTTAAACTTTTGACAATTATATATGTTATTTTTGAGAACAAATCTACCTGGCAAACATGGGTAACTCGCCCTTGAGTCCAATTTGTCCCAGAGTCGAACATTTTGTTCTTTGTATTGAGTAAAGATGGGCGTAGTTTGACATGTTTTGAGGCAGTTTAACGAAAAATCCATCCTTTTCACTCAATGTTAAAAACATGAGTCGAAATAATTATGATGTCATCAAAACTTTTCTCACGATGAAATTGTACATGCAGCACTATTTATGAGGTTAAATAACACAGATATGTGGTTAATGCCCATGTAATATACATCCCGGTATACCAGGAGTTAAAAACCTGTTCGTCATAAGGGCGAACTGCGTTCGTCTCAAGGGCTAATTACTGGTTACACATATTTAATTGAGAAATCCATGAAATAAAACGAAACACTGAAAACTGCCATTTATAATTATAGATTAAGTTAATGTTTTCAATACTAAGTCCTTGGTGAATGCTGCTAATGTATCTGAAAGAAATGTCTATGGTATCAAGTTGCATCGTAATTGAAAATTCTGAATTTCCCGTCTCGCGGAGTTATACCATTCAATTTAAAATAATAGCCTAGTTCACAAACAATAAGCAGCACAACATGTTTTATATCTTCTATTTACGCATTTTGGTTTCTGTGTCCCGACCAGTGCTAAATATGGTCATGTTGTTGCGATGTTCAAAGAGACGCTAGCAGTACCCATGTAATTCATCGTCTTTTTAAACAGTTGTTTCTGTCAGCATTTCGACAAAGTTATTTTTGCTTAGTTCTATAAAAACTCTAGATGTGATTGTTTGAATTTTATTGTGTCTACGAAATGGATAATTTGATCAATGCTTAAGCAACTTGTGTTTGTCTTAAGGGCGAATGTGTTTGACTCAAGAGCGAATGTGTTTCACTCAAGGGCGAATGTGTTTCACACAAGGGCAAATTCAATGGGTATAGTGTTAGCCAACTACATTCAAAGCAAACAAGCCGGGAACCAAACAGTTTGTATAAAAAACAGTCATCATATATGGTGCGTATGGCCTGCTCCAGCCGAGTCCCGGCTTTGAACAATGGGCATTGAATGGAAGAGGTATTGCGTTGACCTTTTCGACTTAGGGCATTTTACGGGCGAGTAACCCTACTCTAGTCATTTTTTACACAAAAAGGCATAATAAATTTAAAAATAATTATGTTTGCAACCAAAACAGCATAACAGACGAAAAGTTTCGATAGTAAAAAAAATTCCTGTTTTAAAATTCCATTCTTATAGGAATAATTTTCCAACCACAAACTGTGAAACTGTCCTTAAAATTAATTCAATGACATATTTTAGAACAAAGCAACAATAATGAAAAGCAAGAAAAAATAGAACCATTGAGAATGTATCGATATGAATGTAAAGCAATTTTACAAAGTATCACAAATAGTGTAAAATCTGCCGATGGAAGTTTAAAAACAGTTCATACATTGGTTTTAAGTGGAAATCGAGAACAAAAAAGATAAATTAAGAATACAGGATTCGAATCAATTAAAATTCATGTCGCTAACACTACGGTTTTATAGTTAACCAAACTAATCTTTCACAATTAGACACAAACAAACGTTCCGTAATATGTTATGGTCGAACAAAAGCTGTAACTAAACTACATGCATGTTTGATTTTGGAAGAAAGTAATCTCCTTGCATACACTTCCAAGAAATTTAATCAGATTGAGTATTTCATTATTGTGTATTTAAGAACAAGTGCACAAATACTGATACGTACAGCGTGATTTTAGCATTGGCCCATCGTGACATTGAACATCTGTCTTGCTGTTTTTTAATTTAACACACAAAGTCTGCAGGTTCTTAATCGATATTATAAAGTTCTTCAGACAATTATATCGACACCAGATGAATAACGTTTGACACGTAAGGCCCCCCCCCCCCAAAAAAAAATAGTCCCGTTTCTGGTCTCCCGACCGACCCTTTACTTTTGCTGCCCACCCTACATATTTTTGGTCCAAAAATGATAAAGACTGAAAAAGACTGTTACCGTGTACAACACAAACCATTCTCCCATCATAAAAAAATAAAATAAAATAATTCCCTACCTACCGACCCTTATTTTTGGGGGCAGGAGACCAGAAACGGAACTTTTATTTGGCCTAATAGAACTTGGGTAGTTTTCACAAAGCATCTTAAGTTAATTTTCACAAAGCATCTCAAGTTAATTTTCACATATTTTCACTTAAGTGTATTTTTATATATAACTAACTCCGCTAAATACAATATAATACCAATGTTATTTTCAAATGTTACATAGAGACATAGAGGTGCAACCGTTCTATTGATATTTATCCCATCTTCACAGTGACATTGACGAAATAACACCACGTGGGATAAAAACTTAGCTGTAAAAGTAAAGTAAAGTAAAGTGCTTGTTTATTATAGTGCCACCCCTCGCGATTAAGGGCCAGCCAGTTTTGACTTATGAGACACCTTTACTAAGGAACATCTTTACTCCCGATTCCTATCCTATATGCCGGGCGCTTGGCAGGAAGGTAATCGGTACCCATTGATTTAACTAGCTGCTGGGTAGGCAACCGGCCATATCAAAACAAGCCCTGTGTAGGACTCGAACCTTCGACCTCCCGCTCCGTAGGCGAACGCCCTAACCACTAGGCCACGGAGACACGGTATATTCCACACTGCTGAATAAAGCAAACACGCGCAGTATAATACGTCATTTTGTTGTTTATCGTGACGTCATTTTATGTTTTTCGTGTTATTTAGTGTGTTTTTCTTTAGTATATTTTCAAAAGAAAGGTAGAAAATGACGGAAATGATGGGATAGATAAAATATTAGGATTAGTGTTGAATATAGAGAAGTTTATCTTGCTCGGCTCGAACGTCATAAGCGCTCGCCAAGGCTCGCGCTTCCGGTGTTCTAAGCCTCGCAAGATAAACTTCTCTATATTCAACACTAACCTAGTATTCTCTATGAATAATACAGTTAAAGAAGTTTCCAGATTTAATAATAAGGATTTAATTTAAGTTTAAACTTAATTTAACTTTTAACTTTAAGATTCTTTGTGACTACCGCCTCGTGTCACGTTCATACGTCAAATGTTCGTCACGTGCTAGGAAATGACACGTGGCGGTCACGCGGTGTTTCTCTGTTCGGCGTCCGTCTTGTCCTGCTCCTGCTTGAGGAAGCGGTCCACGTGTCTGTTCATGTGTACGATGGCCCACTTTTTCATCCAAGGCCCCTGGATGGTCGTGTCGAACTCCTCCTCCGCTAGGTCCTGAAACATGGGCCGCGAAAGATATAAATTCTGTACATATTAACACCCTTGGGCTAGCCATCACTCTAACGTCATCGCCGATATGACGTCATCGTCGATTTTTTAATTAAAAATATGGTCGATGCATTACAATTGCTTACAGACCTTTTTTAACATTTAGGAAATCTTTGTCGACACCCGGGAGTTTATAAGTTGGGCCACGGTGATCCAAATGGCTCACCTTTGAACTGGAAAGTTCTTAATGCTGTGACGAGTTTGAACAAATATTACCGGTATGCAAATGTACGCCATAACGGTCTTAAATCATTTGCCTAGCTGATCAAGTGTCATATTTCTTTAGCTCATTTGCTTACTCTTGCTAATTAAAATCAAATTTAAAAAAAAAACGATGGTCATAAACATGTAGGGAGTCCAGACATGGGTATATATTATCTACCCTGGTATCCTACTTTTCGCAGGCAATTTCGGAGGAATAGTGTTAACGCTGCAACTCGGAAAGATGCTGGCTGTGCAACGATCATGGCAAACAAAACCACTCACCGCTTTATCCCCCTTCACATACTCAGTCTGCACTATGTGCCTGTTCACCGAGTCAAATTCGGTCCAATCGACCTTGAAGTTCGGGTCCGATCCCTTCCGCATCACGATCCCGTTCTTGAGGCCCCAGAGGCCCGCGGGGTCGGTGGCCCTTTGCCATCGGAGGTCGAGGCTCCATCGGATATCCTTGGACATGTTCGGAAGGCTTCTGTGAGGGATCATGTTGTTGAAGAGGATAAAGCCGCCGCATTTCATCGGAAGTGTGCGCCGGTCGCGCTCCAGACTCACGCCTACAATGGCACACACGGTTAAAAGAGAAACATATGAAACTATCAGCATTTAGTTCCTTCAAAGTTTGAAGAGCCCGTAAAACAAACAGCCGTTAAACGTTTGACAAAGAGATATACGGAAATCAACTTACAGTGCTTAACATGTTAGTTGCGGTAAATAGTAATAACATGTAATAAAAAATAACAACAATTTAATCGTAATGTTTTTCTAGAAACTAAGTAAAGTTAACAGACATTATGCTTAACTGGAAGTTAACATCTTGAAAATTCTGTTACTGGAAAAGCTGGGAAACATATATTAATATTACATTAATTGAGGCGTGTCCTGGGAAAACCGGGCTAAGAGCATCTGCGTAAAGTGTCGTCCCGGATAAGCCTGTGCAGTCCGCACAGGCTAATCCGGGACGGCACTTTCCGCCTACAGTGAATTTATATTTAGAAGAGACTTCCTTGAAACGGAAAATACCATTAAAGCGGAAAGTGCCGTCCTGGATTAGCCTGTGCGGACTGCACAGGCTAATCCGGGACGACACTTTACGCAGATGCATTAAGCACTGTTTTCCCACCACACGCCGCATTATGATTTAAAATTAAAACGCGCCATGTCTGGCACTGCACACATTATATGGCTCAAGGTCACGCACCCAGCGTCCTCTCCATCTCATCCTCCTCCAGAATGGTATAGAACGTGTCTCCCCAGCAACACTGGTGCGTGGCGACCTTCCCCGTCCGGTGACCCTTGTCTGCCACCTTAAAAAACGTCAATACAGGCCCGTTAATGGTATTAACAACCTGTCCGGTGACCCTTGTCTGCCACCTTAAAAACGTCAATACAGGCCCGTTTAATGGTATTAACAACCTGTCCGGTGGCCCGTGTCTGCCACCATAAAAACGTCAATACAGGCCCGTTTAATGGTATTAACAACCTGTCCGGTGACCCTTGTCTGCCACCTTAAAAACGTCAATACAGGCCCGTTTAATGGTATTAACAACCTGTCCGGTGACCCTTGTCTGCCACCTTAAAAACGTCAATACAGGCCCGTTTAATGGTATTAACAACCTGTCCGGTGACCCTTGTCTGCCACCTTAAAAACGTCAATACAGGCCCGTTTAATGGTATTAACAACCTGTCCGGTGGCCCGTGTTGTCCTCCATAAATATTTAAATTCAGGCCCGTTTAATGGTATTAACAACCTATCCGGTAACCCTTGTCAGCCACCTTAAAAACGTCAATACAGGCCCGTTTAATGGTATTAACAACCTGTCCGGTGGCCCGTGTTGTCCTCCATAAATACTTAAATTCAGGCCCGTTTAATGGTATTAACAACCTATCCGGTAACCCTTGTCTGCCACCTTAAAAACGTCAATACAGGCCCGTTTAATGGTATTAACAACCTGTCCGGTAGCCCGTGTTGTCCTCCATAAATACTTAAATTCAGGCCCGTTTAATGGTATTAACAACCTATCCGGTAACCCTTGTCTGCCACCTTAAAAACGTCAATACAGGCCCGTTTAATGGTATTAATAACCTGTCCGGTGACCCTTGTCTGCCACCTTAAAAACGTCAATACAGGCCCGTTTAATGGTATTAACAACCTGTCCGGTGAACCTTGTCTGCCACCTTAAAAAACGTCAATACAGGCCCGTTTAATGGTATTAACAACCTGTCCGGTGACCCTTGTCTGCCACCTTAAAAACGTCAATACAGGCCCGTTTAATGGTATTAACAACCTGTCCGGTGGCCCGTGTTGTCCTCCATAAATACTTAAATTCAGGCCGGTTTAATGGTATTAACAACCTGTCCGGTGACCCTTGTCTGCCACCTTAAAAACGTCAATACAGGCCCGTATAATGGTATTAACAACCTGTCCGGTGACCCGTGTTGTCCTCCATAAATACTTAAATTCAGGCCCGTTTAATGGTATTAACAACCTATCCGGTAACCCTTGTCTGCCACCTTAAAAAACGTCAATACAGGCCCGTTTAATGGTATTAACAACCTGTCCGGTGGCCCGTGTTGTCCTCCATAAATACTTAAATACAGGCCCGTTTAATGGTATTAACAACCTGTCCGGTGACCCTTGTCTGCCACCTTAAAAACGTCAATACAGGCCCGTTTAATGGTATTAACAACCTGTCCGGTGACCCTTGTCTGCCACCTTAAAAACGTCAATACAGGCCCGTTTAATGGTATTAACAACCTGTCCGGTGACCCTTGTCTGCCACCTTAAAAACGTCAATACAGGCCCGTTTAATGGTATTAACAACCTGTCCGGTGACCCTTGTCTGCCACCTTAAAAACGTCAATACAGGCCCGTTTAATGGTATTAACAACCTGTCCGGTGGCCCGTGTTGTCCTCCATAAATACTTAAATTCAGGCCCGTTTAATGGTATTAACAACCTGTCCGGTGACCCTTGTCTGCCACCTTAAAAAACGTCAATACAGGCCCGTTTAATGGTATTAACAACCTGTCCGGTGACCCTTGTCTGCCACCTTAAAAACGTCAATTCAGGCCCGTTTAATGGTATTAACAACCTGTCCGGTGGCCCGTGTTGTCCTCCATAAATACTTAAATTCAGGCCCGTTTAATGGTATTAACAACCTATCCGGTAACCCTTGTCTGCCACCTTAAAAACGTCAATACAGGCCCGTTTAATGGTATTAACAACCTGTCCGGTCGCCCGTGTTGTCCTCCATAAATATTTAAATTCAGGCCCGTTTAATGGTATTAACAACCTATCCGGTAACCCTTGTTGGCCACCTGAAATAAGTACCGTAACTACAGATACATTTAATGGTATTGATCCTAGGCGGCCATCTTATATTAACTTTTTAAATACCACACAAACATTACTGGAAACCCCCAATGCGTCTAGGGTCTAACGGAACATTACGAGTAGGCCTACATGTAGTTTAAATCTTATTAAATACATTCTCACGTCAGCATCATTGAAGACGCTTCTGACAAAAAAGTTTTGGACAAATGGCTTTCAGTTTGTGTCACGTCCGGGCAAATACAAACGTTCCATCAGATGTACCAGTGCAAATGACTGATTTCTGGCAGAAATCCAAGCGGTGTTAGGAAATATCACATCATTGCAGTTGCAGCATGTAGATTCTACGTAAGAAATAGTAAATATGATGATGATCAAAAACAGATAATCGATGTGAAGCAAAAATAGAAATCATTATGAAACGGCATCAAACTACCTCTGCACACTCTTTGCAAACATCTATCATAGAAACTGCCATCAGAAGTTTGGAACATTTGCCTGATACTAGTGTTTTTGTTTTGCCTTAAGCCCTCGAATTATCATTTAGCTTAAAGAATCAACATACGAAATAGTAAATGTGATGATTAAACTAACGACAATTTGGTGTTAGGCAACACTAATTGAATTCGTAATCGTGAGGGCAATGTCATACGACTTGTAAAGCGGTACAACAAGCGCCACAGTGATAAGCCACTGCACAATCCAAGCAAACATCTACAAAATTTGAGTCTTGCCGTGGGAAAACCGGGCTCAATGCATGTGCATAAGGCGTCGTCCAGGATTTAGCCTGTGCAGTTCCGCTTTTATGGTATTTTCTGTTTCATGGAAGACTCTTCTAAACACAAATCCACATGCATTAAGCCCGGGTTTCCCACGACTCGACTCAAAATTTTGTAGATGTTTACTTGGATTGTGACGGAAGAGTGAGTTCGATACCTCGAGACAGCCGTTCTCTGCCGTGGCGTCCACGAAAGGGATCCAGACGGTCGGTATGAACATCCGGTACGTGTCGTTGTCCAGGTAGGACACGTCTGAAACAAGCGTTCATCTGGTTAACAAGGCGGCAGCAAAACAGTTATTAACGGTACATGTGGCTGACCCGTGGGTTGATCAATAAATAATTTTCGTTTTTGAGTTGTTTATATGTAAATAAACAAGTTCTTATGCGTATGAATCAAACCGCGAAGGCGTTTGCCCGAGTGGTTTAAAATACGCGCATCAGAACGAAAAACCGCCCTTTATTTACAGAAAAACAACGATAAAGCGAAAATTAGTTCGATTCTAACATGACCTGACAACCTATTCTGCAATTACGATGCGAACTATATTTTGCCGTTTAGGAACTACTTTTTCGAGTTGTTTATTGGCACTTGAACAACGAATTGTTTTCTTATTTGTCGTGTTAGAATGTACGTTAGTAACACACTGGCCTTGTATGCCAATAGTCGTAGGCGCTGCTACACTCATCGTTTGCATCAAAAGTTAAACCTGTGTTTACCTCACATCGGGCACTAAACCGTACCCGGATTCGCCTCTGGAACGCATCTAGATGTATTTTACACTATGTACGTTACATTCTGACATGATACTCGCTGATTGTTTGATACACAAAGAACACAATTATCGTTGTTAATCTACCCAATAAACAACGCAAACAGTAGTCCCGATTCTGAGCGGAGCATAGTAAAATGTAGTCCTCATTGCAATTGCAAAATATTTGTCAGATCATGTTAGAATCGAAATAATGTTCGCATTATCGTTGTTTATCTGCGAATAAACAACTCTTTGTTGTGCTGATGCGTAGCTATCAAAGATTCCAACGCATCAGAATTTAAACGATTTAAACGAAAATGCTCCTTATAAAAGAAAAGTATGGCGCTAAAAGAATGCAAATTTCAGTCAGTTAAATGCTGCCATTATGTCATTCGATTGGACCTTTTTAAATACGGGTGATCTAGATCAAACTGTTGTTAGATTTACACACACTTTTCTTGAACTAGCTTCTTCTTTTATTCCATCATCAAATGTTACTAAACGACCTAATGACCGTCCTTGGTATAATTCATTAATTCGCAAAACCTCACGCCAAGAGATAGACAAAAGCATGTTGCTATAAAGTCCGGTAAATTGTCTGACTGGTCCAGTTACAAAAATCTAAGAAATAAAGTTAACAATATGAAGAAACACGCAAAAGAATGCTTTTTTAACACTCTAGAAAATGGACTTGCTGATTGTAAAACAAGTAATCCTCGTAAAGACTGGAAACGGTCAAAATGCGAGTCAAAGAAAATGCACACAATTGCAACAGTATACCTCCGTTATTGAACCCAGATGAATCGTATTCAGTATCAGAGACAGAAAAAGCCAATACACTTAACGATTACTTAGCCTCTATATCTACAATTGATGAAACTAACCATGACTTATCTCCATTCAACAGCAAAACAAGTACTATTCTGGACAACATAATTATTTCCGAACAGGATGTAATCGATGTTATAAGTAATATAGACATCAACAAAGCTAATGGCCCTGATGGTATCCGTCATAAAATGTTAAAAGAAACATCTAAATCAATCAGTAAGCCACTGTCTATACTCTTTAACAGATCGATTCGTGAAAATATGTTTCCATCTTGTTGGAAAGAAGCCAATGTTATGCCCCTATTTAAAAAGGTGAAACATTTACTCCTTCGAATTATCGACCTATATCTCTCATAAGTTCTGTTGGCCAAGTATTTGAAAGGGTAGTTTTCAAATACCTTTACAACTATTTACACATAGATCAACTTATTTACAAAAATCAGTCAGGCTTTTTACCAGGACATTCTACAGTTTACCATTTAATTGACATGTATAATCAAATATGTAAATCTTTTGACGAAAAAAAATCAACTTGTATTGTTTATTGCGATATTAGTAAGGCATTTGATAGAGTTTGGCACAAAGGCTTTATACAAAAACTTAAAGAACTAGGCTTTTCTGGGAATATCATTGAATGGATATCCAGTTATTTGGCAAACAGATCCCAAAAAGTATTCATTGGGTCGTCTTTTTCTCGATCAAAAAATATAAATGCTGGGGTTCCACAGGGTTCAGTATTAGGGCCACTATTATTTTTAATATATGTTAACGATATCTCTGAATCACTTCTCAGCATTAGTCGCTTATTTGCTGACGACAGTTCACTATCTGTTTCCTCTAATGACAATGCTCTTATTGAAAGAACTCTAAATCATGACCTTAACTGTATAAATCAATGGGCCAAGAAATGGTTTGTTAATTTTAACCCCTCTAAGACGGAAGTAATATTTTTCACCCTTTCAAAAAATCAAACCCGTCCCAACTTAATATTCGACGAAACTCAATTATCCTTTGCGAAATTCCACAAGCATCTCGGTCTAACACTTAGCGAAGATGGTTCGTGGCATAAACACATTGACAATATTACACAATCGGCTTCAAAAGTGCTTGGGTCCATGCGAATGTTAAAATATAAACTCAAACGCGAAACTCTTAATCAAATATACATTTCATATTTAAGACCCATTTAAGAATACGCGTCTATAGTTTGGGACAATTGTACAAGATATGAAACGGAATTATTAGATAAAATTCAATTGAATGCAGCCCGAATTGTCACAGGATTAACAAGGTCAACTAAAACTACTCTTCTTCTAAAAGAAATCGGTTGGGTTTCTCTAAATGACAGACGAAAAATACAAAAACTTGTTTTAGCATATAAACACAATAAAGGTCTCTTACCGCATTATCTAAACAATCTTTTTCCAGCACCGTCTGACAACATTCCTTATTTGTTACGAAATAGTGGCAATTACGCAACAGTTGCCCGCCGACTAGCGTTCTATTCGAATTCTACTATTCTTTCGTCGATTAAGCTTTGGAATGATCTTGATGTTGACATTCGCTCGATATCTACGCTATCAGGCTTTAAAAACACAATTAAACAAATGCTTAATCCTCCTACAGTTCCTTCATTTTTTCTTATTGGTGAAAGAAAACAACAAATTCTAAATGCACGGTTAAGAAACCAATGTAGTGATTTAAATGCCCATTTACATTCCACTCACCTACGTGAAAATCCAATATGTGTGTGTAATAGCCCCGTCGAAGATACCGATCATTTCTTTTTCAAATGTCCGCTCTACTCAGAGCAACGACTCGTTCGCTTTACTAACACGCGCCCATTTCATCCCCTCGGTGCAAACAAACTATTATTTGGTATTCCAGGATTGTCTGATAATCAAAATAAGGCATTATTTCTGGAAGTTCAACGATATATACAAACCTCGAATATATTCGCGAATTGATTATAATTACATAAGTATATTGTTATTACTAGAAATCACTTTTTTTTGCTGCAACTTATCTTGTATCAAAGCAATGTTGAGCTGGGTGGTGTGGAGCAATTGTTTATTATTATTTATAATTAATCATGTATTTACAATCATTTATATATTCCTTTTTCTTCCCTTTTTCTTGTTGTTCTAATAAATACACGGTATAATATACTGCATGGAATATGATATAATTTTGTTTCACTTTTTGTCATTTGCCAATATATATTTACATACTAACATATCTCATTGTACATTAATTTTGTGCATATTATAAAGCTATATAAATGCATTTAGTTATAACGAACCAGTCCGGAACTTCTTCGGAAGGGTCGTCATCTAATGTTGTTAAAACTTGTGACCCAACCCTTTTGCTTTTTTTACACATTTCTCTATGTTGATTATGTACTATGTCTACTTTATGCTGTATTAGCACATGTGTTTATCATTTGTATATATGTTATGAAAAAGGCAATAAAATAGTATTAAACTAAACATCAAAATTCAAAATCTTTGTTCATTGGCCGATAAACAACGATAAATTGAAAAATATTTCTCAACTATCACCCGTAACCCAACGAACAAGAAGAAGATGAACCTAAAGCAGAGAATCCTGGTGCTCTGTATAAAATTTCAGTGATACCCTTTTACAGTATGCATTAACTAACACGACACACATACCCTGTACCCAAAAACACGTTCAATGCGAAATGCAGTTTAAACCATAACCACTACAACAACGCAACATGTGCACGAACTACAACGACTTTTAGATCGTACTACTAGTACATGTACGTGTATTTCGAAATGATTATTTGAGCCTTTATTAAGATGACAAAATAGCATACCATGTATGTAATATTCGTATACGATACAAACGATCTTAAGAGGTCGAGATCAAAGAGGTCGCGGTGGCGTAATGGATATGGTGTCCGCCTAGCGATCGGTAGGTCCGGGGTTCGATTGCCACTCTGGGAGCGTTCTCAAGATCTCACCCAAAGACACCAAAAAAGAAACTGTCCCTTAACTACAAATAAGTTTATAGAAAAGAGATTTCTGGCAAGAAACTTATAATATAATCGAAAGCTGCTCATTTTTCCCGAAAATCAGAACAAGTTAATGATTAATAGGCAAAAAAATAAACATTTAGTGTCGGCGGAAAAAAATAGCGGGGGATCAGGTAAACGGAAACCAACCACTTTTTTAAACTAAAAACTGGAGGTGAGATCATAGATTGCCGCCAACATTCGGCACGTTTTACCGACAGCGAGCATCTAGTACAAGCGTACCGGAAGTACCGGGACCTTACCCTGGTGCCAGGGGACGGTGGTGACGGTGTTGTTGGGCACCTTGGTACGCAGGTTCCAGGCGGGGTTGCCGGCGATATCCGGTCCGATCAGCTGCTCGATCACGTTCAAGAGACGCTCGTTAGCCCAGAGGTCTTTCAATGCCTTTCAATGGAGAATTCAATAAGTACAAGTACTGTTTATCAAACATGTTAACATTGTTGCTCATATCATAATTATTTATCCGATATTTCTAACCAAATGCATTTAAATACAATCTATTACCGTGTTAACTGATTACTTGCATGATGCAAAATTAGTACATATGTCACACTATCAATTAATTGCGTTATCATACTTTCTCTTTCTATAAGATTACTTAACCACGATACTTTTTTTTAAATAAAATCTTTACGTTCGCAGTGTTGTCTTGACAAAAAATAAAATACACAAAAGGTTAGATGATTTACATTAATATCAAATCCTCGCAAATCATTTATTTTCATTCTGATTTGATTTAATATTACAGTGACCACTTCACATCTCTAAATATTTTCATCATTCAAACACTTCTTGTGAAAGTGTTTGAACATGGTATCTTCATTTGTTATTGAATAATGGCAAAAATATATTAAACTTAAAAGACATCCATTATCCCTCTGTTGAACATATGTTGACGGGTAGTTCTTCCCGAATACTCTGAGCAAATGTGTACATTTATGTACAGCTCAAACCGGAGGGTGATATAGCTGGGAGTTGTAATGTTGCAACAAGTTGAGGGGCAGAAATGTGGGGGTGGCAAACAGAAGCAGTCTGCAGCACCTTGTTCTGATTTCGATTCCGATCTTTCCCTTAGCATGCGAATGCTAATAAGGAACAGAAAGGTGTGAAGGTGTCTGACACATACTGTACCAAACTCCTAGCAGCGGTTACCTCCCATATAGGTTAACGGTAACCACTGCCATCACAAGTAAAATCCTTCCAGATTTGGAAATTTTACCCCCAAAAATGCCACTTAGTGCAATTTTCTACATAATTGGACTTTTTATATATCGTTTGTAGTCAATAATGAAAAAAGAAAAGGAAATAACTAAGTAAAACCATAAACAATATCTAGAAGATTGAAATCGATCATCATCACGTGGTTTGTTATGACAGCAGGGATTTGATAAGAGCTATGCTCGGAACCAGTCAAATCTCTGCGCGGAGGTTGATACTGTACCTTTGGAACCGCCCCCAGTTTGGAGCAGATGATACACGCGCCAGGAAAGGCCGCCTCCACTTTGGTCAACCTTTCAAGAAACCCGTACTCCTCATAAAGATCTGAAACATTATAATTATTTGGGATTTCAGTCAGTAAATAATAAAAATACCTCATAGCGTATTTCTAATCTACTGCTATTTAAACAATGAAAAAAAAACATAAACAAAAAAACATAATCACATTTAGTAACAGGTTTAAATTAGAAAGCGCACGGAAAGCACAGATCTCTGCCAATGCAGCCAATATAACAAACTCCCTCACACTTAGGCGTAAAAAAAATGTTTGTTTCAGGTTACCCGACCTACCCTAAAAAAATGCCCCGACCCTAGAACATTTTATTGGGTTTGTCAGATTGATTTTTGTTTTATTTACCCTTTTCAATAATTAAATGTCTTTTTGGATAAATAAATGTTGCATAGTATCCACTTAAAAACATTGTTTAAGGATATTCCTGATATGTTTTGAATATTTATTCAGTTTTAGAATCTTCAAGTTGACCATTTACCAAATAAAAAAAACAAAAAAAAAACAAATAAATCCCGACCTACCTACCCTAATTTTTGGGGGCATGTAACCTGAAACAAACATTTTTTTTACGCCTTAAGAATCCTTTTAAATGCTGGGATCAAATCGGTAGTTCATTCACATCCGTTTATAACTGTTTACGCAGTTACCAACAAACAGACAAACACACCAACACCGGCAACATAATAAGAGGCGTGTCGTGGGAAAATCGGGCTTAATGCATGTGCGTAATGCGTCGTCCCGGATTAGCCTGTGCGGATCCAGGCCGGCACTTTCCGCCTACAGTGAATGTATGTTTAGAAGATACTTCCTTAAAACAGAAATACCATAAAAGCGGAAACTTCAGGCTGCGTGGTCTGCACAGGTAATCCGGGACGACACTTTAAGCACATGCATTAAGTCCGGGTTTCCCACGACACGCCTCAAATGTATAATCTCCTTGTTGGAGGTTAAATACACCAGCCCTACCTGCAAAGGAACGGCGGATGAATCCTACCCTGTTACTAAGGCAACCAACGCACCTGGTATTTTGCCCGCCTTGTACAGTTTCTGGGCGAGGTCATCCACGGTTCCGTTAATACAGGTGCGCACTGGTTCCAGCTCCTCCTCGGTGAAAAAGTTCTCCACCACCGTGTAGCCCTGCGAGTTAAATGAACGTAGCTCTTCAGGAACAATATACTATAATAGTTCTACGTTCTAAAAAATACCGATAATTCTAACATGACACGCGCATGTTCTCTATAGACAAAGAACAAAAATATCCGTTGTTAACTATCATTTTAGCATGACACGCGTTTTCTATAGACAAAGAACAATTGTACGTTGTTAAATTGTCAATAAACAACTTGAAAATGTAGTTCCGAAACTGTAAAATATATTTCGCATTGCAAATGTAATTACATAATATGTTGTCAGGTAATGTTAGGTTCGAAATTCTGTTTGCATTATCGTTGTTTATATGTAAAAAAAAACAAAGATTTGTCGTTTTGATGCGCGTATATTTAATCCCTACGCATCAGAACTCCAAATCGTTGGTTATTAGCTGATAAACAACTCTAAATCAAACATTATTGCTTAATCAAATATAAGTTTCCTGAGACGTTCGACGCATATAGACGTCCGATATTTCTAACGTGAGAGAATTTACATGTAGATAATTATACAATGATTAAAAATGATACTAATGTATCTGATATAGAAACGCTACACAGATACAACAGTTTCACGCTCCACCCTCAACATGTTATACGATGAATGCTACTATAAGTTACTAATCGCTACCAATATCTAATATACTGGTGCGTTTTCCAGTAAACATAGTAAATAAAAGCTTTGTAGGCCTGCGCTTAGCAATTCGGTTTAGTGTATATTTATATGGTTATAGAACTATATGTATTTAGTTTATCCACAAATAACAGTAAAACATCTCGAAGGCGTTACACAATACGACCTATTATCTATGTAGTGTCATTGCCGATCTTGTATTTACAGACGGCTGACTTCCGTTTTCTAATTACATGTATGTGAATCAAATTCGCTGAATAAAATTGTGTTAGTGTCTTACAAACGGCAAATTCGACGACAGGTTGAAACAGTTGTCTTTTAAATAAGTACACATGGTAATTAATGTGTGACGAATTTATCCATCCAGTTGGTCTATATTACACATAGTCACTGATTGCGCCTAAGAGCAAATTTCTCAAAGAAAGTAATGTGTGGACAGTCGCATGCGTTATGTAATAATGCCCGTGTTTATTACGCATGAGTAAATAGGTAGTTAAGTTACCCGGATGTGCGGGTAGTATAAAACCGTGAGCGTTGGTAAATTCTAGCAGCCGCACACAGAGTCCAGCCAGCCTTCGAGGTGTGTGTCACGGCATCGCGGAGGGCTAGCGCTCTCCTTACCGAGAGAGAAGCTGGTCGGGTACTGCTAGCGCTCTACGTACTGAGCTAGCGGGCGGTACTCACCGAATTGAATCTTAGAAATTGTCTGCTCGGGCATATGGTTTTTAACCGCAGCCCCGAGGATAAATAAACTCATTCGTCGTCGTCAATTCTAGCAGATCTGCTCTCGCTTTCGTCGAGTTGACATCGACAGAAATAGGAAAGTAATTAAAATTATATTATTGATTAAACACTGGGGACTTTGGGCGCTCTGAGGCTGGCAATCCTCTTCTTGCGACATATGGGCCATGTTAGCAGGATTCCTACCCATCAATAGCTCGGGTCCCTAGTAAATTGATAATATAAAAGTTCCATACCTCCGTACCAAGACTCCATGTCACTTTTCATAGGTTCCATACCCAGGGTACGGAGTCATATAGTAATACACACCATACAGGCCTGTGTACCAGACCCGGAGTATTATATAGTGTTTCATTATAAAGACCCGGGATTAATACAATTTTCCAGACCACACTCAGGATATCGTAGCAGACTGGAAGTCATGCTCGGGGTCATTGTATAATAATAGTAGTTAATTCTATTTAATTTACTGTTCCATACCAATCATTTGTCTACAATAAGCTCATCATAAAGCAAGGTAGCTTGAGGAAAATTATATATACATATTACTTATATTATTCGTTCTATTGTTTAATTGTGTGAGCCATACTTGCAAACCCGAAGCTCGGGCGAAACGTTACAAATGGACGCCAATATGGCTGATAATTTAAATAATATTCCCAATAGACCTTACTGATTTTGATAGCAACGAGACGGCTTAAGTATGCAGCTGCCCACTTGCAACAAGACGTTGAATTTATTTCCATTTCTATTTACATGGAACAGAACAGTGGAACACACATTACGAATCTACATTTAAACGAATACAGTAGGCGTAAATATATGTCTGTTTACAAACAACATCGCTATACTCACGTTTTCAAAGTATTCTTTGATCTGTGATGCTGGCAGCTGACCTGGCTTCAGTTCCGACGGTTGGGACAGCATGGCCCGGGGGTCAAACAGCTCCGGGTGCGCTTCCTCCGTAAATCCAGGGTATTTGTGATCAGTCAGGTGTTCCCCATTTGTCGTCTGCGTCGCCATTTTGAAATCGGCTATCGAACGCTGCGTTACAGGCAGGTTCAGTGTAACAGTTTCAAGATGGACTTTGGCTTTTGGACCCTTTGAAGATAAAACTGTATTTCCGGGCAATTATTGCGTTTAAGTAAGAGCAGAATTGTTTCTATAACACTGTTAACAGGCCGTAATATTCATGCAATTTATTAGACTGCTTCATTTGTTATTGCACGTGCATCTTAATGCAGCGGTACTTTAGACAATTTGACGAAATAAAACGCTGCATAAATGCAATGTACTAAGATGACTTACATAAAAACACTGCACATATATTCATTCCATATTAAGTGATCTTATAGAAACAAACCTCACATATTTAAATGTGTACATGTATTGCTTTTGCTCATCTCGTCATAAACACTCACACAGTTGGAGGCGGACTGCAACGACAATATGCACCAAATGCAAATGCTGTGCAAGATGCCCATACATGACGTACACTGATGTGACTTGCCTTGTCGTGAATTAAATCAGCAATTTAATTTGTATATGTCCAGAGATTCTTTTAACATGTATTTATGTCGTTTAAATACGTGCAAAACACAAATCTATCTGGCATGCCAACTCTTCAAGATCATAATAAAATTAATGCTAACGTTTATTAATAAGTAAATATAATTAAAATAATAATCGAGAATATGAAAATGAAAAGTATACCAAAAAATATGACTTTGATATGGTACAAAAACAAATTGTGTTAAATAAATGCAAAAATAGTGTCATCGTGTTCATATTCTGCATACAATTAATGGTAGATCTAGTTGTTTTAACAAGATAAAAATCCAAGCATAGGGAAACATCTAGAGCGAAATAGCAGGGTGCTGCACCCTGCTCCTTTTTGGTTTCGCCCTGCTGCCCCTCTGGGCAGGTCAACAAAGAAATGCTGAAAATCTTTTGAAATTCAATTTATTTTTGCAAATATTAAATGACAAATGAATAGACAATGCTAACAAACATTAATTAGAAGCATAATACTCATGAAAACCCTCAATTTAGCAAATTTTAGAAAATGTCATCAAACTGCTCCGGCTTTCCACCCTGCACCTTTATAGCAGCACCCTGTACCTTTTTTGGATCCTAGATCTTTCCGTATCCAAGCAACATCTTAGAAGATTGGCAATTTTTTACACTTTATACCTTGTCATGATATAACACTTTAAGCTATATATGATAGCATTTATTTATTTACTATGCAAATCCATTATGCTCCGTAAGTGGAATGTCCCTTAAAACTAACAAACCGCTTCTAGCTCTACACAATCACGGTAAAGCAGATTTTTCATCATTATTGCCAAATATCAGTAACGGAACAAACCATTCTTTTCTTACAATGTATTCAGTTTTCGTAACACAAACAGGGTTTCATAGTGTTTATATATAATCATAATATGTCGTCTAACCTACATACCGACTAACAGTTTATAATAGGTTCACCCAAATACAGGTATCTGATCATTTCAGCACATGGTCACTGAAATTTGAGAAAATGGGATAATATCAACGAAATCTGTCCTTGCATACTTTTTTGATAACATATGGTGCAAGAACAAAAAGTAAATGAAAATTTGAATGTGTTTAGTATTTTTGTATAGCAACGAACATGTATTTAACATTTTAGCAGTCCTAAAATTATTATTGCATCTGTATGTGGCTTATCACATAATCACAATGCTCAAAACACGATTCCAATATAGTGAACAAACCAGAAATGACAATTAAGTGAATGAACAATTTAAAGGGCTTTCACACTTTCCCTCTCTCGTTTATTATGGTTTTCCTCTTACAATACATTTTACATGTTCATCGAATAATATTATGCAATCATATTCATTATCATTTGCTTGTAGACCTTGCTAACGCTTCCAATAATTAGATTTGTGAAAGCTAACACTAAAACTCAAGTACGATAAAAGCAATAATGCCAAAAACCAAACTTAACCTTCCTTTTATTCCTACTAACACTTCCCTAAAGTTTCATAATGTTTGCACAGAAACTTAAAGTTATTATCTGCACAAGCTTTATCTGAACTTTTTTATAAAGGGGCATAACTCAAGTACGATAAGTGCAATAATGCCGAAAATCAAACTTTACCTTCCTTTTAATACAATAATGATTGCACAAAAACTTCTCAAGTTATTGTCTGCACAAACTGAAGGGATGCCATCGCTGCCGACGAAAGTAACCCCTATATGTCATTTTTTCAGGCGCCACAAAAACTGGGTGGTGGTGGCTTACTGATGTTACTGTTGACTCAAACCATACATTGGCATCTAAACAGATTTAACAATACATGTATAATGTAAGAAGAAAATGCAAGAACTGTAACTTACTGGCATTTTTGAAAGAACAAAGAAATAAACAAATTAGTTTTGAACAATGCACAGTTTATATACACACTATTTTTGCACTATTTGAAAGTTACTATCACAAAAACAAACAAAGGTTCATCTCCAGTAAGCATTTGGATCCGTCCTGAATTTGTTGAGACACTGCGGAGAGCACAGGAAGCCCTGGACAGGTACAAATGTGCTGCCCGTTAGGTCGACCGCGGTGATGGCACTGGTAACTGTGCGCAGGTTCACCATGTGCGAGTATCCCACACTGCACTGGAAACAGTAATTGCCGCACCAGCACACACGGGCGGAGTCAAGGTACCGACACAGGTGCGTGTGGAGGTCATCCTCTGTGTACGGGATTCTGGAACAGTCATAAAGGATACAAGGAAAGTGAAAACAGCAACGGCAGCATCATTAGCACAACCGTAGTGTTAATGATGATTGACCCCAACCCCACAACATATCGAAAGTGACGGGGTGAAATGTTTCATGAACACTGATATGAATCGCTAATGCACCCATTGTTTAGAGGGTGGTCAATTTATTTGATAGCCTGTAGATATCAGAGTACTAGATATATACAAAACAATACTTAAAGGAATTATGTAGACGAAAAGGGAACCAAGGGGCTAACTTCAGTAAAATATCTGAGATCAGTGCATAGGATTTTGAAACAGTCGTAAAGGATGCAAGGAAAGTGAAACAGAACAGGCTGATGAATTAACTAGAACCAAAGAATACAAGGTTATTTCATAAATACCCCAGAACTTTATTATAACTATGGGTTACAAAGGTATTGTATTGATATCTTTAAATGTTTGTGTAATTTGTCATTTAATACATCAATTTTGAGAAATGAAAACTCCTTATCGAACCTTTTATTTTATATTATTGAAACATTAAGCAGTAGTATTAGGTTCATGTACTTGTTTGAAAGTTGTGTGAAGTATCTAATTCAATTCAGAGAAAGAAATAGCTGGCGGCTGATGAACAGAATACATGTTTGTACATATGAGGCGTGTCTTGGGAAACCCTGGCTTAATGCACGTGCGTAAAGCGTCGTCCTGGATCAGCCTGTGCAGTCGGCACAAGCAAATCCAGGACGGCACTTTACGACTACAGTGGATTTATGTTATGATGAGACTTCTTTAAAACAGAAAATACCATAAAAGCGGAGTGTCATCCAGGATAAGCCTGTGCAGACTGCACAGGCTGATCCGGGACGATGCTTTACGCACGTGCATTTAGTCCGGCTTTGTCATGACACCCTAATATTCTTATGATGCATGTTCATACTAATGTTTACTATTTTAACACTGGGCTTTTGAAATACCTGTGTTTCCTGATGAATCTGGCGGCACATTCCACCAATGACGGCACATCGACCTGGTTCCCAGAGGTCACATTTTCTGTCCTCAAAAAGTTGTTACCGAACAAGTCCACACTGTCCAGTCTGAGACGCATGAAACCCGCAGGAAGGACGGTCAGCTTGTTGTTTGACAGCGACACCGCCTTCAGCTTCAGCATTCTCCCAATGGTTGGCGGAATTGCTTCCAGCCGATTGTCGTCCATTTTCAACACAGCCAGGTTCACAAGTTCACAAATCTGTACAGGTATCTGTTTGACCTGATTGTTACTTAGATCCAGCAAAGTTAAATTGTTCTGAATATTTTTCAGTCTACATATATTCACTGGAAATGTTTCAAATTTATTGCACTTCAGTCGAAGGTCTGACAAGCTCTGAAGATTGCTGATGCCATCTGGAACCTCTGTCAGGCTGTTGTTGCTGAAGTCAAGACAGATAAGGTTGCGCAGCTGGAAGATCCTCGAGTCCACCTTCTTCATGCCGCATTCATGGACCTGCAACAAGTTTGACAGAAAGCAAATAGACCGATCCGGGTTTTGCCAGAATTAGTTTAAACTCCTCCCCGTCTATTGTTAAAGGATTAATTTCCATTAATCGACAATCACAAACATTACCACTTGCTCATTTGAATATCACAAACATAATGCACGTGCTCTTTTGTATTTTAGTTTAACCGCTTAACACGTGATATCCAAGGGCTATGATTGGATAAAATTGCAGAATAATTTTGAACATGATTGACATTTGTGGAAGCGTCTATTGTGTGACCAGGCCGATAATTTTTTTTCACTGGTCAATATTTCAAGTTATTATACCACACCCTTCTGTCTTCCTTCTTTGTTCATATAAAAACGGAACAGCCAATAATTGGAAATATCACATACCAATGTCACCTGCCATGACGTCGTGGCGGTAGACATTTGTTTCGGTATAATAAAATAATTACTGCATTTTTTAAAGGCGGTAGTGCATTTTGTCAACCCTCGAAAAATAATTCGCCTTTGGCAACATGATTCCCTCGGGTTGACAAAATGCACTATCGCCCTCAAAGAATGCAATTTTTATATATTAACGCGAAGTTGAATTTCACATCATTCGTAGTCATGGGGCTTGGGCTAAACCAATTTACAACAAACAGAAAACTTATCTTGTGTCATAACCCTGTATATGGAAGTTGAGAAATGGTATTCAACAAGCTAAAAAAATCCAACGTTTACAATTAACTTATGCTGAAATTAATATGAATTTTGTTGTGTAGTACACATTCAAAAAAATATCTTCACTTGTCATAAATTATTTAATTTACCAATTATAACATAACATAACCCCCACTTTAATGAATCAACCAAACCTTAAGTGGAAATATTAAGATAATTACTTTTGCACAATGTTAATGGCACTGGTTTATAATGTTTTATTCTTGTTCATATATCAACGAGAACAAAATTACAAGGACAGTGTTACCTGCAAAGTTTCCAAGGTGGACGGAAAGTTTGTTGTCAGTGGATAGTTCTTTTTAGTATTGATCACCATAGCTGTTTTTGGATGTTCAATTTTCTTGGTGCTGACCGGAGCGAGGCTAGAAAACACTGATTTGTCAGGGTTCTGACCCTGGACTACCTGCTTTAACACGTTCAGATAGCTCTTCAGCTGGATGACATCGGCCTGAAACAGGGCTTGATGATGATGTTTTTATTCTATTATTAGTTTCACTCTTTCACATCAGTATTGGTGAATAGGCTCAAGGACCCAGATTAATGGAACTAGTTTGAAATATTTTTATGGGCCCATATTCTCAATGCTCCTTAGTAAAACAATTAAGTAAATTTTTTAAAAACATGTCTTAAATCTGTGGCTGTTTCAAGTTCAGGTCATTTGACATTGAAATATTACAAACTAGTAAAAACTGCCTAGATGTTATTTTACCCTATTGTAAACAAACATCAATAAATTATGAGCTTGTGCTAATTTCAACTCATGTTATTAATCAATTATTTTCAAATGTTAAAATTCATCTCAAATTCATAAAGCATATAAAACTGACTCCGTCAACGGGAAACAAACCTGGTCCTCTGTCTGACCTACCTTACTGATGCAGATGTCCTTCTCAGGACTTTTCAGGCGTATCGTAGCCTTGCCCTCCGAAACAAACTTTGTGAACACCTTCTCAATGTTCCCTTTGATCTGCAGGTACAATGTAAGTGCATATTTATTACTTATGTCATTAGAATTACACAGCCCCAGTCTGCCTATTTTACAGTAGAAATTAGGCTTCATACAACCTTACGAAATATTACCCAACCCAAAATAACTATGAGGCGCGTCGTGGGAAAACCGGACTTAATGCATGTGCGTAGTGTCGTCCCAGATTAGTCTGTGCAGTCCGCACAGGCTAATCCAGGACGGCACTTTCCGCCTACAGTGGATTTATGTTTAGAAGAGACTTCCATGAAACAGAAAATACCATAAAAGTGAAAAGTGCCGTCCCGGATTAGCCTGTGCAGACTGCACAGGCTAATCCGGGACGACACTTTAAGCACATGCATTAATTCCGGTTTTCCAACGACGCGCCCTCCTATTATTTTAACATAGTACTGTACATTTCGCTTAAGAAATTGTTAAGCCAGGGGAGCCCCGACGTCTGTGGTATTTGAGAAGACATCACACAAAATACTGAGATGTTTCTAAATACTGGACTCGAGTTAAATTAAAAACTTTGTTAACATTTCGGGGCTGCAATTTACACTGCTAATAGTTATTGCATCAAGAGAAAACTGCAAACTTAGTAAGAGAACATTACCCATTGATTGCAATACATGCAATAATCAGCAAGGGTACCAATAAATACCATTTTTATTCAAATTACTCTTCTGCACAAAAATATGGAAATTTCCAGTTAATATTCATACATGATTATTTTACTACAAATAAAATACGTTTCACAATACAAAGTCTTTGCATTGTACCTGATATTTCGTGCCATTTTTATCTTTTGTAGTACAGACCATCATATACACACTGTCAGAAGGCGGGCTCTTGCCCACAGCTAGCTGGGCACGGATGGGTTTACCCTTTTTTATGCTCAATGTGGCCGTAGCTCGCTCTACTACTTCTATATCACAGCTCAGCCGCATTCTACTGTGAAAAGCGTAAAACACAAATATCTATTAATCTTTGATTTATACTTAACATAATTATTAGCAGTAATAGTGGATTCTTTGTGCAATTTTTGTGACAGAAGAATCAACGCTATATGTTATTGAAAAACTATATTAGAACTAGAATTGAAATTGTTTAACTGATGCCAGTTCATATATATTCACAGTGTAGTAATTTTGAAAAATGTTAAAAAAATACTTGAACTACAAAAACTAAAGCATAATGAACTCACGAACAAAATATGGTGCGTCGTGAGAAAGCCGGTCTTAATGCATGTGCGTAAAGTGTCATCCGGGATTAGTCTGTGCAGTCCGCACAGGCTAATCCAGGACGGCACTTTCCGCTTTTATGGTATTTTCTGTTTCAAGGTCTCTTTTAAACATAAATCCAATGTAGGCGGAAAAGTGCCGTGCCGGATTAGCCTGTGCCGCCTACACAGGCTAGTGCCGCCTGCACAGGCTAATCCAGGACGACACTTTGGGCACATGCATTAAGTCCGATTTTCCCATGATGCGCCTCAAATGTTATTATCACGAAAACCATGATTGAGAGGGATAATGCATGCCCCAACCTGGGCTCAGGCTTTGTAAATTACAACCAATGGATTGTGTCACATTCAACACTAGAGTCTAGACATGTGCATTAAGGTGTATTTTATTTTAACTCTACATGTAAGTGATATATTACAATTAATGTAAATACTGTACGATAATTGTATACGATTTTCATTGCAGAATTTATTTTATATATACCGGTCGGTTGTCTTAAAATAACTATTGTTAAATCTTTTCTCTACGCATGTATTATGATGTTTACTGTACAAAACACATCTGTCAATTTTTGCGGGAAATCAAATAACGCGGTTCCGGGTAAAACCCGTCCCACCAGAATAACAACCGTCGTTCTCAGCTTAGAACGGTGAAATATAGGTTCGGTAACAGCGTTTTTGAGACATGTGTGTATATGTTTGTTTGTTTGGGGTTTTCGCCGTTTTTAACAGTATTTCAGTCATATCACGGCGGCCAGTTAACCTACTCTCATTTTCTTGGGCAAGCTTAGCCGATCTAAGCGGTTTACCAGTACTAAGAGCACATACTTATGCCAGAAACTGACAACTGACCTACTTGAATCAGAGGTAGGGGGGAGAATGGCCGTATAAATAATTTCATGACCAATCCCCACACAAGTTATGTGGCCGGGCTGGGGAATGAACTCACAAACCCCGGATTGACAGTCCAGCGCTCGACCAACTGAGCTAGCCTGTGTAGCATCTACACCTGTAAGTTCGTGGATGATGTGCATTCGAGTCCACGCAGGCGCATAATATGCAACTGATGGAATTTAATCAACATATTTAAATTAAAATTGTTTCTTTACTAACTATTTCCTGTTACAAAACAGTGAACACGTAATAAGAAATATGTTATCTCATTAAAAAATAAATGTGACCTAACAACGCCTTTAACTTCCTCAAATTCCTTCAAGTTCGTGGGTGATATTATATGACGTCATATGGCAAGACCACATCAGTGATTTCATGTTTACATATCAAGTGATGAACTTGTTTTATGCTGCTCAAAATCTATGTTCGGATTACGTAAATTAAACCATAATGGAATGTTAAAAACCAAATCAATGTTACCAACTATTTATAAAAATGAAGAAGTTGAAAACAGTGCATCAGAAATGCAATTAACTAAACTAGTGTTGTTATTTATCATTTAAACTTAAAATAACGCATTTATTTGCTGCTATAAGTCGGCAAATTCTTAGGGCCAAAATTTGCGGAGAATTAGTGTAACTTTCTATGGATTCTTGTGTTTGTGGATTGACGGGACAGTTATTTAGTTTAAAATGGACAAATCTAGTTGGTAGGCACTTTAATAATGTTATATATGATGTCTGGATACTGTATGTCACAATTTCTAAATTTCAAAAACGCAGCCTGAAAAAAAAATAAAGATTAATTGTAACAATGGTACAGAATGATTTACATAGGCTTATATAAAATTACTCGTTCTAGAAAATATATTTAAACATGTCGTAATTGTCATAAAAGGCGGTATATTAGTGGCCATTGTATATTAACAATTAAAAATGTAAGTCAAAAGTCCGGTCCTGTCACATTAGGACACGAGACGTTGCGTCATAATATCCACGAACTTGTAAGAGGCCACGAACTTACCGGAATAGATGCTATATTTGTAACCGGTCACAAACATTGAATTATACATATATATATTCAATAACCCACAGTGTTACATATTTAATGTTTCTTCTATCGAAATGACCGAACGGGCGGACGAACATGTCTTTAGAAAATTTGATTTATGTCACAATATATTGTGAAATATGATATTTGTGTAGTGAACTAATGGGTCCAGAGATACTGACTTTGTGTCAAACACATGCGTTTTATAATATAATTAAATTTCGGTGACCAGTGGTGTCGAGAAAGATATAAAATTGCTGGGAATTGGTGCCAACATTTCTATCACCCTCTTCTTTATTACAAAATATCTTTCTTATAAATGCATAAAACAATATAAAATTGGGTGTGATTGCTAATCAAAACAAAACTTTTGTCGATTTAGAATTTTTGAAAAAAAGCTATTTATTGAAACAAAGCTGTCCGAATGTCATTGATCTGAGGTCAATTTCGACGTTAACTCGCATGTTCTCGAAAAGTATACTGAACCAAAAAAAAACACTTTCGTAAAGTACATGCCAACTGTTCACGGTTACGTAATGAATGTACACACATACATACCTGTGGTTATTGTAAAACCGTTCTACTTTGCAAAATCAATCAGTTAATCCCAGTAGATTCATATGCCAAAACTTGCTCAACAAACAGACAATGTCAGTCAATTGTATTCAATGTTAAAAAATATCTATGTTACACTGAAGCTTAGCGACAGTTATTGGTTCAGTATATAAATGTCTTCCATATGATGTTTTCTGTGACAAATCTTAATTTTCTCGGACACCTTTACATAATATGAACCATTTAGAAAACAAACAAGAAATATCTTTAAAAAGATATTAGGCGTCTATGGTAAGTTTGAAAAGAAAGAATAGCAATTGAACTTGCTACAAAAGTATTCAAAAATGATATATGTGTAACTTGTGGATTTTCACTCATAATTTACTTATCTATCACATTTAAGACTAGATCAGTACGACACACAATACAAACATACAAACATACTAAATCATACATTTAACATAAATATGTGTGCTAATCTTTAAAAATAAGGATTATCTAAGAAAAATAGTCAGAGTAAAGACAGCAGCACGGAAAATAAAGTACAAGGCAATTAATGCATCGAGTACAGCAATCGGTTGATATACGGCAAGCTATACCAGTGCATTTCTTTCCGAAGCATTCACACGCATTTAAATGTTTAAGGGTTTTTATGGCTAGTTATATTGTTAGTTACAAAATATTACAAACGATCGTGATATTAATTTGCCTAGAAATGCAAGCCGATCGTGCTCTGGGGGCCACAGGTATCCGTTACAATCTAAACTTACAGTTCGTAGATATATTCACTGTATATAGGTAACATAAACAAACGTTGTTACAGGCTAACCAGAAAAATATCATTCACAAACAAATGTTACATTTTTCGCTGAACATTAGCGCCGGTACTACGGTCAATAAATTTACTTAAGAATTGGTAGGGGGTCTACTAGGGCTGGTATAGTGTGTTTATTCGATGACATTGAGCGAGCGATATGAATCCATTTTTACCGTTTTATACAACTCCATTGACGTATGGTCCAGAATTTTAGAAGGGGGGGGGGGGGGGGGGCTGTGCGCTAGTGAATTTACGTCCCTTTAACAACAAACAAGGATGACCCTTCCCAAAAGTCATGTTCTGAAAATGCAAGGAGGAAGCCATATGTAGAGAGTTTGTTTTAAGAAGTGATACTTTCATAAGTACATATAAATAATACAGTGTAATTAATGAATTAATAACGCTAAACCTAACATTTTGATTTTTTTTCTTGCTGGCTCCCTCGTCTGAATTTCAGGTCAACAAACACAACAAGACATCTACCGTTCTACATTGTTCTAAATATGTTGTTCAAAGAGAAACAGTTATAAGAAATTCAAGAAAAGCTTTATTGGAGAATAATTTGAAAGCACAGAGAAATTCAACACGAAGCAAACAGGCCAAGATTTTGGCCACCAGGGCTGATTATGTCACAGGACGCGTGTCAGTGAACAGACTAAGAAGTCAACTGTTCCAGCTCAGCAGTGCTATAGTTGCGGGGCTTTGTAGTTGAGAATCAGCAGTTCGCAAATCTCCAGAGGACGAAATGCGCAATGTGAACATTGACTTGTTCAGCACATCGAAACACACGATTCTGAAAGAATTTAGACGATGAGTTAGGTGCGATCTTGAAGTTTGTGTCGTCTAAAGGAAGTCGGATATTTAGAACACACAAGGGACTTGTTCTAAATGTTCATCAAGCAAACGAAGACTGACGTGGTTACAAAGTTGGCGCCACGAGCCACTCAGGCTTCGATTTCTGCGTAGGTTTGTCTACGATTATTATTCCCCATGACCAGACGATGTGTCGCGTACATGACTCAATCCCATTTACCCTGGACAATTCGTGTCGCCGGAATTTGATGAACGGCGGTAGAAAACTGCATTGTTCTATGACAATAAAATAATCGTATTATTGTAAAGTGATGCAATTTTCATTATTTTCAAGCACTATTTTTTGCCCTCTAACCGTAATGGATGTGAAAATTGTGTTGTATGATGGCAGGCATATCAAAAACTGGGTGTCGCCGGAACCGAATAAATAAATAAAACGAGTTGTTAGATCTCATAAACACATTCATGGGTCATCTTCAGATCGTTATAACAATATAAGTAATCACCGTGATACATTTCAGTATAAGTTTCCGAGTATAAAACGATTGTCTGCAACATTTTTGCTTTGGATATAACATGTCGCCAATTTCAATAAATTTACGGGACAAATGTTTTATAACCAAAATATTTAGTTTAAACTTACTCAGGGTACGAAAATATTCATGAAATCTATCCGTCCTATTTACACAAGTTGTTAAAAAAAACATTTTATTGAAGCCATTCAGATGAAACTAATAAATGACATATGTCAAAATAGGAAATCGAAGCGTAATTTTAACCCGGTAACGTACGGGACGTTTTCTAGTTGTGGTTTTGAAGACTAAATATCGCGTATAGAAGCAAACATTTGCTTTCAGAACATTTCCAGATAATTATAAAAACCATTAAATGAAGAAATTTTACTGAAGTAGGATAGCGTAAATTTCCGAAACAGAATGAAGCCGGAAGAAAACATTGGTCGTAACGTACGAGACATAACGTACGGGGCATGTAGATGTTAGAAATGAGCACAATCGGTTATTTTGTTTCCTATAAATTATCACTTTAGGTTAAATTCATCTCTGGCAACTTACCCGGATGAAAACAAAAGTTAAAGCCCGCCATTGAAGTAATATTTTCAACGTATAACCACGTGGGCAAAATAAAATTAAATATTGATCATCAGAAAGGTAAGCATCGGTTGGTTTATTATATGTTTGTGCGTAATTTATGTGTTTTTTTAAGCCGGTTTATAATGCATTTAAAAAGGAGTATTTTAAATGCTTTTTTCTTGTTTCTCAAAATTAAATGCTTTAGTCATAAAGGCATGTCCCGTATGTTATTCGAAAATGTCCCGTATGTTATATTATAAACTTGCAAGATTCATTTGCGAAGAATGAGCAAATTAATAAATTAGATACGCTTTAATTATACGTTATTTGTGAACAGGGGGTTTATTTCACTGAATTGAAGCAACAAACACTTATATGTACGTTAACACAAGAATAATACGCTCTAAAGTGTTTGGCCTGTTTACTAAATATTCTGAGTTGCATATATAAAATATTTTGATTGCAAATATGTCTCCATGAAAAAAGCATAATATTATAATGTTGATGAAATATTTTTATCAATGATATATTAAACGCAACCTGTAAATCAGCAAAGCATTAAAGACAAGTATAGTTATAGAGACACCATTCTAATATGCGTCCCGTATGTTATGCGGTTTCGTCCCGTATGTTATTGAAAGAAACAAAGTTGTTAACACAGATTTTCACAAACGATTACTTTTAATTAACCATTAATTAAGCAGGTTTGCTTTGTTTTAATACACACATAACATATTATGCAGCATGGCGAAATCAAAGTCACAGCGCATGCGCGAATATCGACAGAGAAAGAAAGAACAGCTCGGAGACAGATGGCTGAAGGCTGAAAGAGAACGAGTGAGGGAATACTTTGTTCCTATATCTGATTTGGACGATGAAACTCAACAAAGGAAGAGAGAACTCAACAAAATAAGACAGGCCAAATTCAGAAATAAGCGAAAACGGCAGAACCAAGAGCAGGAGGCAAGTATTGATAATGTAAATCCTTCATCCAATGATACTGAACAACCATCGACAAGTGACAATGCTGTTTTAAGTTCATCTGATGCATTGATGACTGTGAAAATGCCATTTGTGAATAGGAGCAGAGCGTCTGAACGTGGCAGAAAGAGAGCATCAAGAGCCTTAGCAAGGTCTTATAGAACCATAGAGACTCTACAGAATAAGACTGAAGAGATGAAGAAAAAGCTCAAAAATGCCCAGAAACGACTTCAACGGTGTGACAATAGAGTGGGCATTGCAAACACCCCAAAAAGCAAAAGTGACACTCTCTTGAAACGGTCTGGAATTAACCCGAAAGATGTTCCTGAAGTTCGAAAGAAGCTTATACTGGGTGAATGTTTGTCAGAAGAAATAAAGACCGCTAAGAATGCTCAAGAAGGAAATTCTGAAAAAGCACAGATTGTTCATAGAGTTGCTTCAGGAAAGGTAATTAAGAAGTATAGATTAAAAAGCACACTAGAAAAGGTCACTACCCTTAACAGAAGGAAAACAGTTTCGAACAAGAATGTGGTACATGTGAAGAGGAAGAGACTTGATGACATTAGGAAGCGAGTGAACGACAAGATAGTTGGATTCCTAGAACGTGATGACAATTCAAGACAACTACCGGGGAAATCTGATGCAGTAAAGGGTGACAGCGGGAAGATACAAAAGAGAGTGCTAAATGATTACATGTACAACTTGCACTTAAAGTTCAATGCAGAATCGGATATCAAGGTTTCCAGAACTACATTCCATAAAGCACGGCCTAAGTACATAAGCTTAGTGAATTTCACGTCTCGAAGTGTTTGTCTTTGTTCTAAACACCAGAACTTCTGCTTCTTACTGAGATCACTGAAATGCTTGAATGTTACAAGCTGTACAAATCCAGATAAGTTTGTAGAAATGTACAAAGACAGTAGAGCCTCATTGAATGAGATGCTTGAAAAGATACCAAACGAAGGCGAAGACGTTAAGTTTCAACAATGGAAAAGAGTGAAGCTTCAGAATGGCAAAGAGAAACAACGTGTAGTTGAAGTTCAGAAACCCAAAGTTGTGTTTGTTAAAATGATGTTGGAAACCTTTCAAGAGTTTGAGGGCCATATACAGAGAGTGAAGAGTCAGTACAGCGCAGTCAGTAAAATGAAAGAAAATCTACCAAAGGAGCAGGTATTAATCCAGATGGATTTTTCAGAAAACTATAGTTGCAATACTCTTGAAGAAATCCAATCAGCGTATTGGAACAGTAGCATGGTTACACTTCATCCCGCCGTTATTTACTACCGAGGGGAGTCTGAAGAATTAAAACATGTAAGCTATGTACATGACATGTATCCGAAGTTCTAAATCACAATGCTACAATGGTTCATTTTTGGACAGACTCGCCATCATCTCAATACAGGAACAAGACCATATTCGACCTAGTGAGCAGATTTCCTGTTGAATACGGAATACACGCATCGTGGCATTACTTTGAAAGTGGCCACGGAAAAGGCCCCTGTGATGGAATTGGGGGGACAACAAAACGAAATGCCGACAATGCAGTGAAACAGGGGAAAGGTCTGATACAAGACGCTACAGATGTTTTATTCATGGGCAACACAGAACCAACAAGGAATTCGCTATGAACTTGTATCAGAAGAGGATTACAACATAACTAAAATAAATGTTGACAAACGAAACAGCCAAATAAAACCAGTAAAAGGATCTATGAAAGTACATGCAGTTGTGGGGGCTGAAGATGGAAAGATAGCAGTAAGAAATACTTCCTGTGCGTGCAATGATTGCTTCAATGGATCCTTCAATCTTAAGTCGGCGTGTTTATGGGAAGAGCGCACACTTGATGTCAAAGGAGACAAACCACAAGATGGTAGAAAATTCAATGGATCGGAAAGGATCGAAGATCAGGCATGTGAAGTAGTTAACACCAACAGTGAAGCAAAAGAATTCACATCGATAGGTGCTATAGTACGTAGTACGCAAAGCAGACAAAACAAAGACGGTCGAAATTCTAATGAATCTGAAACGATGGAAGATCAAGCCAATGAAACAGTAACAGCAACAGCCGAGAATGTGGCAACAGAAAGTACAGCAACTGATCAGTTATCTGAAGATAGAAAGGGCAGCAGACACAAGGAAATTGGTTTAAATCAACTTGTTGTTGCCATGTATGATACAAAGTGCTACATCGGAAAGGTAATTGAGGTCTGCGATGAAGACAAAACAACACACATTTCGTTTATGACTGAGTGCGGAAAAAGCAAGGGGACATACAAATGGCCAGTAGCCGAAGATAAAGTCTGGGTGAAGACAGCTGATATCGTTCGATTGATCGAACATCCAGTCCCAACAAGCAAATCAGGACGAATGTTTACGTTCGATGACGAAATACTTCAGATGATTTCGAAATAACTGACGTATGATAAGAGTGTTATACAAGTATAACTTACGGGACAGTGCGTCACGAATTTATTTGTGACGTATAGTTTTAGTGTTCAAAATAGTGTATTTCATAAAAAGCTTTAACACATAAAAATTGATTAAATATATCTTGTATTTCAAGGAAATAAATTCCAGAGAATAACGATATAGATTTGTATTTTCTTTTAATATCATAATCGTCAAGGCAACGATATTATATAAACTAGTTTTGGTCAATTAAAACTAACGTTCAAAAGACAATGATCGCAGTTTTATTCTTTAGAGAAATGTGTTTTAGCCATGTTTTATTGTGAGTTTTAGTACTGATGCGAGTACAGATAATTACTATGATAGTTTGTAACATACGGGACATGACGTTGTCATTTACGGGACATTTACATTTTGTAAAACCGCTTCTCTTATTTATGACTTTCATTGGTATTTTGTAAATCTTTTTTTCTTTAATAGTTCAATATTGTTAATTGAAACTGTTACACTCGTTTGAACTGTTCGTGGCTTCTTTAATTTGAAACGGAAATTACCGTTTTTAAAAAATAAAAAATCTTTTTGATTTTCTGTTTGTTTGATTTTATTTTATTGCTACATTGCTTAAGAATTGATAGCTAAACCATGTTTTTCTATTGCAGGTTTGTCCTAATTTTGATTTAAAATATGTTTTGTTTAACAATTAGTTCAATTACGTCCATCCTTTGAGCATATTAACTTGTAGACCCTTACTAATTAATACGGCTGCTTTTTTATTCAAGGTTCAACAAGCGATGCTGTTTTTGAAAAAATGTGAAATCTTAAGAGGTGAAGTTTTGAAATTAGGTTTCCAACACCTGTCATGACAAAATGAATCCCATACCATATCATTTTAGTGAGATAAAAAAAATTGTGTTTTGGATATGCCAATTGTCCAGGTTAACTGGGATTGAGTCACATGACACATGCTTGTCTGTCAAAGGTCAAGGTCATAATTCAGTGTCAATAGTCAAATATTTGTATTTTGTTTCTGCTCCATAACGTGTGTATGCCTAGACGGATTTTAATATTACCTGAGATTATTATTACTCATAACCAGACGATGTGTGCCCTACATGACCCATGCATGTCTGTCAAAAGTCAAGGCCACAATTCGATGTCCAATGTCAAATCATCGTAGGAACCCACGTTCGCTCAGATACGCTATGCATCTTGATTTACCGGGAGCGATTAGGCTAGCAAAATTCGTACTCATCAATAAATAATGAGACATTTCATTGGTGTCCAAGTCGGCACGGAAATTTCAACCAATCGGAACGACGCGGTATTAAAAGAGTCGCATGTATGCGGTGTTTGCTTTTATCATATTTACCGTTATCTTGTACGTGGTCGGTTTTTGAGCGATGTGTAGTCAATGACTTAGCTTCCAGACTTAATGCGAGGAGTATTCAACGTATTCATTGTAATTTCATTGTCAGCAGGTGGCTAATCAATACTCATGAAAACGAACTTTTGACAGCCAGTTCTCCCACGGTATGTAATATAGTGGTAACGGAATATTTACCGTGGATTTCAACGTCAAATGTACTTGTTTCCGTTGACTAACTTCTAAACGCCTAGAAGGATTGTAATATTACTTCAGATTATTATTCCTCCTGACCAGATGATGTGTCGCATACATCACCCATGCTTGTCTGTCAAAGGTCAAGGTCAAAGTTTAAGGTCAAAGTTTAAATACTTGTATTTTTAATTTCCGCAGCATAACTTCTTAATGCCTTAAAGAATTTTAAAAAGACTTCAGATTATTGTTCCTGATGAACAGTTAATGACCCCCGTACACCGCATATGCATGTCTGTCAAGGGTCAAGGTCACAATTTAAGGTCAAATGTCAAATAATTGTCTGGGGCATAATATTTTCTGGCATGGAGGGATTTTTAAATGGCTGCAGAACTGATGAACATCATGAGATGGTATACGCTGCGCGCGAGAACCACACATTAAATGTCAAGGTCACATTTATAGGTCGGAGGTCAAAAATACGAAATGATATTTGTGTTTGGATCATGAATATTATCTAGAAGGATTCTACATAACTTGGAAGAAAGTGGTCACCATAATGAGAGGATAGTCAGGTTGTGTCACAGGCAAGAACAGGGTCTGTGGGTCCAAGGGCACCCTTAAAGGTCAAATATAAGAATGCAGGTCATTTTGTCAGTCAAACCATTGTTCTGTATCAAAGTACCACAACTGCAAACCTCTTTGTGTCAAAGCTGTGTTTGTGGGTGTTACCGGTAATCACATTTAACGCTAGATCTAGTTAATGCGATAGCATTGAGACCAAGGGACATGTTCTATCATCATGCAAGACGGAACTAATGAAAGGGCAGTACAGATGGATACATGATAAGGTCCTGGTGAAGACTGCAGAAACATTAGAGCACAAGGATCTAGTAAATGGAAGCCTCCGCAACCGCAAGCAATCGGGTTTGTCAAGCAAATACATGTAAAGAAATCAGTGCTTGATGAGTCTGACCAACGGGGCATGACTGTGGACCAATTGTTAGTGTGTTTTGTTTATGTTGACCATCATGCTTCGATAACTGTTTATATAGTTGAACGATATTGTCCACAAAGTTAACCATTTCTAAAATCCTATCTGTTTAACACTCCTTTGTGAAAGTTAGTACTTCTGCCGTTTTCAAACTGACCGGTTCGACGTGAATGTCGACAATAGCCCCAGAATAAGGTGGGGTTGATCAAGCGTACTATTTTTGTACAAATGCGCACCTGTCAAGGTGAACAAAATAGTTCTATGAATTAATAATTTAATGTTATTGTAAATGTATTGAAACTAAATAAAACATTACTCAAACTCATTTGTATTTCAATATTTAAATAATGTATTGATTATTATCACAAAACACCATATACATAAAAGCCGACATGTAAACATATTCAGGTAGCGTTGGTTTTCATCTCCCGAAAGAGACGTTCGCCGGATTAATATTTGCGAGCTGGTTTTGGAATACGTTAACCATTTCCGGTGAATTATAGTGCTAGGTATGCTTATTTTTATGTTATTAGTTAAACATCCTCATATAAATGACCCGTAAACGACATTTTCGTGCATTATTTTGCACATCCGAATAAACTTCAAGATGGCGGAAATGACCAATTGAATCATTCATTCATTGATCGAACATTTGTCAGCAATACTCACACTTGTTGAGTAATCTGAAAATCGGCATTGTTTTGATAACTGATAAGCAATTTAATTTAGCAAACCTTATCAAGGTTAAACTACTTGTGAACTCTTTTAGGTACTTACATCCTTGCTTCAACAGAAACTTCAGCAAATATTCATATTGAAATAACCTAACTTACAAAAAATCAATATGAAGTATGATTATGAATCAGTTATCATTTTCACAGATTTTTGCAAATTTTTCTTTTTGATTTAATTTAATATGTTAATATGTTGCATCATACACCAAGGGTAAATGTACATTTCTACTCTGAAATTGATCAATTCACGCACATCCCAAAGTTGGAATACTGTCATCTCAATAATGATTTTCGTGAATTTTCTGTATATAGAAGATCAATGAATGCATAATCAATATGTACACAAATTGAAATATATGGGTATTTTTATGATATTTTAAAATAAATGGGTATTTTTATGATTTTATTTACATGGTTATGCCGATACACCCCTTCTCAATAGCGCCTGCAGTATGTCAACTTTGGAATTGCTGTTGTAAACAGGGCCCTCATTCTACGATTTTTGCCGCCAAATATCGGCCTCATTCCCCCACCAGAAAAGTATGTGTTTTTCCCCCATAAAAATGGAAAAATTCCCCCTTGGAGGTCTGCAACAAAAAATACAAATTTTTTACAGAAAACCTAGTTAAGATGACAATAATCTTCCGCATCATGAGTATAGCCGTTTTGGTCTAGATCTCTACATCGCTAATATTTCATTGACACATGTTATGCGCGATAAACAATAAACTGATCCGTTCAACATCAAAGTGAAACAGTTTTACGTCATCAACTTATATCGCGCGTGCCACCCATGACAATGTCCTTTCAATGCTGTCGCTTTAATTAGCAGCCGAATTACACGCTGTCCCCGTGGAGAGTGTACACAGTACCTGTGTCATAAATCAATACTGACCTATCTGAATGACAATAACGTTATCGATATGGCAAAAAAACATTTTTGTTTAAGAGGAACTGTTAACTGCACATCGATGGCGAAACAAAAATTTGGTTGGTATGCGCTACAAAACTTTTATTCAAAAGTAAAGATCTCACAGTTCTCTGCGCTACTAAGTTTTTATATGGCCATTAATACACCCACGCTTTCCATGCGGATGAGGGGACGTTGTACATTTCAGCATACTTTTCGCGCGCTTTTCTAACAAAGGCTTTTCAGTTTAATATCTCCGTTATAAAATCGTGCTGGGCTAGAAAAACGCGTGAACTGTTTGTTAACGCTGGCGAAATCACACAAAACTCGTGGAAATGACGCGTGTATAGCTGCAATGTTACATGTATACCACAGCCTAGTCCAAATTTTAAGCGTTGTCGGTAGATTCTGAGCTATGGTTTTTTGTGCTATATTTATAGGAGTTTCATTTGCTGTAAAGATTACATGACATTTTTACCAAACGACCATTAGACTTGAGTTTGTTCGGGTTGAGTTAGTTTTCAAATCAGTTGATCTGTAAAAACTTACATATTAAAATATTCCCCCGGTCAGTCAAAATTCCCTCTCCAGAGAGCCCCTTCCCTCAAAACTGATTGAGGGCCCTGGTAAACTTTGGATTACCATCCTTGTCTATTTATTAGATCATAGTCTTCGCTTGAAGATTTACAGACAGTGTGGTGGAACAAAAATATACTTAGAAATTTAGTAATTAGTGTATTGTGTCATTCAGAAGTTGAAATACACAAAGACCATCAATTTTAAAATACAGTACTAGGAATAATTTACAAAAACTACCTTTTAAATGTGCAGTGGTGTAAAATGCAATTGCTGTGATTGCCCCTTGTATATCAACTAGAACACTTGTCACTTGTGGTAGCCACGTTTTCATCCGTTGGAAGAATTGTTTAACGAAATTGCATGCAGTAGGTATTACATGTATCATAAACATCCTGATGTCAAAAGCCAAATGGTTTTGTTTTAATGCACATTCCAAGAATAATGGCCGATGCATCATTGATATTGATAGACACTATTAGACAGCTATCTCCCTAGCTCCACATTGATAGACACTATTAGACAGCTATCTCCCTAGCTCCACATTGATAGACACTATTAGACAGCTATCTCCCTAGCTCCACATGATATTGATAGACACTATTAGACAGCTATCTCCCTAGCTCCACATTGATAGACACTATTAGACACCTATCTTCCTAGCTCCACATGATATTGATAGACACTATTAGACAGCTCTCTCCCTAGCTCCACATTGATAGACACTATTAGACAGCTATCTCCCTAGCTCCACATTGATATTGATAGACACTATTAGACAGCTCAGTGATTTTTTTTGCCTATTTTTACTGCCGAATAACGGCAGTTTCCCCTTGCCAAAAAACATCAATTTTTCTCCTACAATGACCCATTTTTTCCCCAAAATAAGAAACATTTTCCCCTCAGACTGTGTTGGTATTTCAATAAAAAATTGACGAAACTTTATTGCTTCCTTACACACGATATTAGGTTGCAACTAGACCAAAAATCAGCGTTCGATACATCAATAAAAACAGTTCTGGTACTACCGTGTATAACGCGGACCCGATTTTAGAAGTAAAATTTGAGGGTTAAAATCTGGTAACCATTTGCAGCTCATTTTGCCATGTATATTGATGTTATATTGCACTTCTTTTGTCCGCTTTTGTTGAATGTTGATATTCTGTAATATAACACTAATTTAATCAAAATGTAATTTACAGTAAGTAAATTTTAAATACGCACATATAATTACCTTATGCATGAAACACGTATTTATAATCCAAATATAATTAAATCCTCTAAATAATCCAGACAATGTATAGTACCTCACCCAGAAATTAAATATCCAATTTATCTAATGCAACAAAACAAACGTTTGAAATTTTTAAATCCTTGATATTTCTCTTTAAACGCTAATGCATTAATGCTATATCGACAGCACTTGCTTTGTTCAGGTACAGTTACTAAGTAGCATCAAGCGATGCTTTTTGACGCCGACCACGTGCTCAGCGTGTTACACGCTTTTCAGGTAGACGATAGCCGCAAATTCGGCTGTCACATCAAAGCCATTTGAAGTAAAACCGACACCGTTGCTATGGGTGTTTCTAACGGCTTGCAGATTTGGAAGCCTGGTTAATTGATGACGTCACGCTGTCATTCTGTAGTTTTAAAAGGTTATATTATTCGAATCGCGTTTTTAAAGGATTTTATTGTCTGTTCTAATCGGAAATATTTTTGCAATTTATTATAATGCTGTGTTTATGTTTATAAAAAACATTATGAATTAATTATGAACAAAATATGATGAATATAGATCTATTACGATTTTTCATAGAAAAAAAAAACACCTAAAAATGTTTCACTGTCAAAATGTATAATGTGCACCACATTTTCATAGCCAAATTCTAGAGTAAAAAGTTTCTCTCTAATGGCCACCATACATACTAAGAAGAGAAACAGGCTAACCCAAGGTCATCTAGATGCCAATATGAGGATTGCCACCACCAAAGACAACTCACAGATGAAGATCTTGAACTATAGGTTGACAAAGTCAAGGGCCATAAAACAAGCATTGCGACTAGGCAATTGCCCTAAGAAATCTGACTCTTTTGTTCATCATTCAAATATTGTAAAATTTAAATTAACATTTGCTGTGACAATCAAGTAACTCTAATTGATATCAGTTCTACATTTGTTGGTTCAACTGTAATATAGGAATAATGAAACTCCAGAGATATCAGGAGAGAAATACTTACTACCATCCGTTAGTCCTTTTGCCTATTATACAAGAATTATCTATCTTTAAGAATCATATCATCTGATGATCATGTGTTAAAGGTGTGCACACAGTCACTGCAGTATGAAAAGTTAAATATATCAGTACAAAAATAAAAATACAAAATGTTCACAGTTGACAATTTAGAATATAAAAATATTTACTATTTTCCCCTGTTTGAGGTTTGTCGCACTAAAATTCCCCTACTTCAAAGGCACAGGTAGTTGTAAAAATTCAAACAAAAATCACTGCAGCTATCTCCCTAGCTCCACATTGATAGACACTATTAGACAGCTATCTCCCTAGCTCCACATTGATAGACACTATTAGACAGCTCTCTCACTAGCTCCACATTGATAGACACTATTAGACAGCTATCTCCCTAGCTCCACATTGATAGACACTATTAGACAGCTATCTCCCTAGCGCCACATTGATAGACACTATTAGACAGCTATCTCCCTAGCTCCACATTGATAGACACTATTAGACAGCTATCTCCCTAGCTCCACATTGATATTGATAGACACTATTAGACAGCTATCTCCCTAGCTCCACATGATATTGATAGACACTATTAAACAGCGATCTCCCTAGCTCCACATTGATATTGATAGACATTATTAGACAGCTATCTCCCTAGCTCCACATTGATATTGATAGACACTATTAGACAGCTATCTCCCTAGCTCCATATGATATTGATAGACACTATTAGACAGCTATCTCCCTAGCTCCACATTGATATTGATAGACACTATTAGACAGCTATCTCCCTAGCTCCACATTGATAGACACTATTAGACAGCTATCTCCCTAGCGCCACATGATATTGATAGACACTATTACACAGCTCTCTCCCTAGCTCCACATGATATTGATAGACATTATTAGACAGATATCTCCCTAGCTCCACATGATATTGATAGACATTATTAGACAGTTATCTCCCTAGCTCCACATGATATTCATAGACATTATTAGACAGCTATCTCCCTAGCTCCACATGATATTGATAGACACTATTAGACAGCTATCTCCCTAGCTCCACATGATATTGACAGACACTATTAGACAGCTATCTCCCTAGCTCCACATTGATATTGATAGACACTATTAGACAGCTATCTCCCTAGCTCCACATGATATTGATATACACTATTAGACAGCTATCTCCCTAGCTCCACATTGATATTGATAGACATTATTAGACAGCTATCTCCCTAGCTCCACATTGATAGACACTATTAGACAGCTATCTCCCTAGCTCCACATGATATTGATATACACTATTAGACAGCTATCTCCCTAGCTCCACATGATATTGATAGACACTATTAGACAGCTCTCTCCATAGCTCCACATGATATTGATAGACACTATTAGACAGCTATCTCCCTAGCTCCACATTGATAGACACTATTAGACAGCTATCTCCCTAGCTCCACATTGATAGACACTATTACACAGCTATCTCCCTAGCTCCACATGATATTGATAGACATTATTAGACAGTTATCTCCCTAGCTCCACATGATATTGATAGACACTATTAGACAGTTATCTCCCTAGCTCCACATGATATTGATAGACACTATTAGACAGTTATCTCCCTAGCTCCACATGATATTGATAGACACTATTAGACAGCTATCTCCCTAGCTCCACATTGATCGACACTATTAGACAGCTATCTCCCTAGCTCCACATGATATTGATAGACACTATTAGACAGTTATCTCCCTAGCTCCACATGATATTGATAGACACTATTAGACAGCTATCTCCCTAGCTCCACATTGATCGACACTATTAGACAGCTATCTCCCTAGCTCCACATTGATCGACACTATTAGACAGTTATCTCCCTAGCTCCACATGATATTGATAGACACTATTAGACAGTTATCTCCCTAGCTCCACATGATATTGATAGACACTATTAGACAGCTATCTCCCTAGCTCCACATGATATTGATAGACATTATTACACAGCTATATCCCTAGCTCCACATGATATTGATAGACACTATTAGACAGTTATCTCCCTAGCTCCACATGATATTGATAGACACTATTAGACAGTTATCTCCCTAGCTCCACATGATATTGATAGACACTATTAGACAGCTATCTCCCTAGCTCCACATTGATCGACACTATTAGACAGCTATCTCCCTAGCTCCACATGATATTGATAGACATTATTAGACAGTTATCTCCCTAGCTCCACATGATATTGATAGACATTATTAGACAGTTATCTCCCTAGCTCCACATGATATTGATAGACATTATTAGACAGCTATGTCCCTAGCTCCACATGATATTGATAGACATTATTAGACAGCTATCTCCCTAGCTCCACATGATATTGATAGACACTATTAGACAGCTATCTCCCTAGCTCCACATGATATTGACAGACACTATTAGACAGCTATCTCCCTAGCTCCACATGATATTGATAGACATTATTAGACAGCTATCTCCCTAGCTCCACATGATATTGATAGACACTATTAGACAGTTATCTCCCTAGCTCCACATGATATTGATAGACACTATTAGACAGCTATCTCCCTAGCTCCACATTGATAGACACTATTAGACAGCTATCTCCCTAGCTCCACATTGATAGACACTATTAGACAGCTATCTCCCTAGCACCACATTGATAGACATTATTAGACAGCTATCTCCCTAGCTCCACATGATATTGATAGACACTATTAGACAGCTATCTCCCTAGCTCCACATTGATAGACACTATTAGACAGCTATCTCCCTAGCTCCACATGATATTGATAGACACTATTAGACAGCTCTCTCCCTAGCTCCACATTGATAGACACTATTAGACAGCTATCTCCCTAGCTCCACATTGATATTGATAGACACTATTAGACAGCTATCTCCCTAGCTCCACATTGATAGACACTATTAGACAGCTATCTCCCTAGCTCCACATGATATTGATAGACACTATTAGACAGCTAGCTCCCTAGCTCCACATGATATTGATAGACACTATTAGACAGCTATCTCCCAAGCTCCACATTGATAGACACTATTAGACAGCTATCTCCCTAGCTCCACATTGATAGACACTATTAGACAGCTATCTCCCTAGCTCCACATTGATAGACACTATTAGACAGCTATCTCCCTAGCTCCACATGATATTGATAGACACTATTAGACAGCTATCTCCCAAGCTCCACATTGATAGACACTATTAGACAGCTATCTCCCAAGCTCCACATTGATAGACACTATCAGACAGCTATCTCCCTAGCTCCACATGGCATACAATGTCTAACTTGGTAGCTGGAAAAGTTGCAGACTGAATTACTGGTACTTTTGAAATATTAAAATCATATTCAAATGAAAATTGTTTTTGGCATTTTGATGTTGTTTTTTTTGTAAAATCAAATTGTTAAACAAACTTTGATTAAAAAAATAATTTCTCAAGAACCAACTAATACCGCTACATGATTTCCAAAGTTTGAAAATAAAATTTAATTTATACATGAGAAGAAATTCCAGTTGCTATGGCTTGACAGATAAACAGTCTTCACGACAAACCAGTGGACATTTTTTTAGGACCAATTTGGGGCCGCAATTTGGCCCCATTCCCCTGCTAAAATAGTATATATTTTTCCCCTATTTTAACATCAGACAAAAATTGAATAAGATAGAGAATTTTTATAAACAATCCCAGAAGAATTTCATCAAAGCAAGTTAGCACATAATCTAATTTATCAATTGTAGCATTTAACAATAATTAATACTTAATAATTGATTAAGTAGAATATAAACATGTTAAAATCCTTTTTCTAAAAATTCCCCATTTTGCCATAAAATTCCCCATCTGATGGGTCCCGCAACCTTGCCCCCCAAAGGTGAAAAAAAACACTGACCATAGGCCGAGTCCACCAAATTTTTGTTAGGTCCATCAAAATGTGTAAGCTTACTGGACTGGCGGTCCATGAAGTTAAGGTCCCTCGCAATGCCAGGAGCAATGTAGTAGAGTAAATGGAGAAAACAGTCTGAACAACATTAATGGTGTTATTTATTTATATAACAGATTGAATACAAAAGTGACAGAACATTTCCAAACTATGGTCCACTAAAGTTTAATCCAGTCCAGTCTTTTTAGCTGGCTTGGTGGTTATAATTTATTCGTGAAGACTGTGTAAATGGTTAGCGAGAGTGACCGTCACTGGCACCATTATGTGTGAAAAGTTCTAACTTGTAAAGCACAGGGTCACACAACTGCGAAATATTTCACATTACTGAGGCACCAGAAGTGCATGTTAACAGTATTCAGTGCTGAGTTACAGATCCATTTGCAAAATGATATATGAGGCATCTCGTGGGAAAACCGGTCCTACAGTAATTCATGTGCGTAAAGTGTTGTCCCGGAAGAGCCTATGCAGTCTGCACAGTCTGATCCTGGAAGACACTTTACACTTTTATGGTATTTTCTGTTGTTTTAGGGAGTCTCTTCAAAACATAAATCCCCAGAAGGTGGAAAGTGTTGTCCTGGATTAGCCTGTGCAATCCGGGACAACACTTTACGCACGTGAATTAAGCCCGGTTTTCCCATGACACGCCTCATATATATGCCTGAACAGTGAACATGCAATAGAAAAGTATGTTATAATTTATTGTTACTGTACATACATGTGCATTGTATGATTTGTATATGTGTGAATCAGCAACTTTGATATTTTATGAACAAGTTGATTTTGTTTGTGCAGTAGCTAACATTTAAGCATACCGGTAATGTTATGTTAACATTTTTTTGTCAGCAGAATGAGATATAAAGAGTCATGTTTGATTGTCTGGGAAAAAAGGAATTAAGAATTATGATTCATTTGATGCATACAATTAACCATGTTGATTTCTGCTGAATTCCTGGGTGTGTCCAGGGTGTTTTGCAATTTAAAAAAAAAAGAGTAAATTAATTACGTTTATTTTACTGCTACTTAACTGATCACTTGTATCACTGTGTTCATAATCACAGCTGTCTCTGGGAAAGTCTGTCAGGTCTCGGAAAAAGCAATTAAAACTGTACAAGGGTACAGGAATAGTAACCAGAACAGTGGTCCTAATGTGGCTGCTGAAAAATTCTTGTCATGTTCATAATTGCAAGCTGAACGCTTTTGAGTGACCAGTAATATGTAGTTTGGGCCAGTAATAATTAACAGATTACCGGACCTCATGGCCAGTAGGGGATTTATGATTTTTGTTGAGACTGTCACAGTATCCCTGTGAAGGAGAAAAGTTATTGAATAAAACACATGCCACAAGTGTACCTCTGTGAAGGCCCATGCCTGTTGCCTTAGTAACCAAGTCCAGGAATGCAGTAAATATCTCACAATTCAGATACTGGCAATGTGGAGCTCCTGTAGTATAGTACAGGAGAGATAGAGGCGGGTTCCTTTTCTTCAGGTGAACCTTTCGTCCAGCTGCAGTAATAGTTTAGCTGTTTATGTTAGCATTCTTTTAATGTGGATTTTGAGTTTAGAGTTTACAGTTTAGGAAATTGGAGTATTAAGTTTGATAATCAAAGAAGTTTTTGTATGTTGTGCTTTTGCAAGTTATTTAATATCATTTTGTGCTAATTTGTGATTCATTATTGATGTGTGATATTCAACATTTTAAGTACAAATTTTGATATATTGTGGATGTGTCACAGATGGCCTGGAATATTGGTGGATAGTTTGGTGTTTCTGGAAAAGCTTATAAGTAACTATTAGAAAAGGTAATCTGTGTACGCCACAATCAGTTACTTGGTATGCTTAAGGACTGTACTAAATACACATTACTTTATTATACATTAGACCAATGACCAAATTATTAGTTTTTGGTGTTCATCAAGATCATTAGCTTTTGGATCCAGGTACTTTTAAAAGGATTCTTTTATTGTTTTATTGTATTTAGGGGTGTGGAAATGCTATGCCCGACTTGTCCGACATGGGTAATTTTACTGTCGGGCAAGTAAATGTTTTGCTGTTTACTTGTCCATGGACAAGTACAATTTCAGGGTGTTAAAATGATGTAAAAGATGGAAATTAATTATCATTATATATTATACTTATACATTTGAATAACAAATTGTGTTGTATTTATTATTTAATCAAAAATATATCAGTAGGCCTAGAATAAAAACTTCTTGTTTGGACAAGTGACTGTTGCTTGCGGACAAGTAGATTTTTGCAATGAACTTGTCCATGGACAAGTAAACCATTTTAATATTTCCACACACCCCGATATTGGGAGATGGAGGAAATTAATTGGCACACGCAGTATAACTCAGTATTTGCACAACACAAGAAATGCTGTGTTGGCAGCTTTCTAATGTTTTCTAGTTTATAATTAATGTCATTTTCAATTTACTCTAAAGTTCTATGGTACTCTGCAGAGCTCCAGATAAGACGCATATTTACGCTTTGAAATAAAAAAAAAAACGCATTGAAAATCTGCCCTGTGCGTAACGTTACACATTGCAAATCTCGGTTTTTAATCGCTTAAACTGCTTAACCGGTTTTACCAATTATCCAGTTCAGCTAATGGTGTAAGTTATCCTTTGAATCGATTAAAAGTGAATCAAGCGAATCTTTCTACTCAAAATGGCTTTGCATTGTTTATGTTCGTCGAAAGCAGAACGTTATAAGCTCAATCAGCCAGTTCCAGTAGGCAGTATCTTGAAAAATGTTAATCAGAATGAGTCTTATGATGCTTCTCCTATTTAAAAGGTGAAAAGTGGCGATCTCTTTGTCACAGCAGTTTAAAAATCGGACAAGAAACACAAGCATCACGTGAGTGCACAATTGTCTAATAAAAATTGCTGTAATCGTGGCAAAAAATTGGCTAATTGTCAAGCAAGAAGGACCAAAAATCAGGTTACAAAATTCAAAAACATTTAATCAGGATTTTGCAATGAAAAAAAGAGTACAAAGTATCCGGGAAAATTACTGCTGCTTTGCCAAGTAAATGTTATGTTTTCATAGACCTACAGATTATTGTCTACATTCAATTTATTCCATTTGCCAATATTAATGTCTTCATATATAACAAGCACATAAAATACTCTTTTGATCTTGTATAAAAAATGAAAATACCTTTTAAATTTCTCAAGTACCCTTTACAGCTGACGGACTGGGGGTAAAATACCCTTTAACCAAAAAATCAGGGGGTAAAATACCCTTTAAGCTAAAACCTTATCTGGAGCTCTGACTCTGAATTAAAATATGGGTCAATGACACACATGGCCTTGTCTTAGCCTAATAAGCCTCAGTCTAACAACTTTAATGTTAGGTTGTGCACATGTCACATGTTCATTTCATTTAAATGCTAGAACCTAAGGTCTATTTAGTGAGCAGTCTACCATAGAGAGATTGTACTGGCGTCAGTTATATTTATTCTCATGTTACAGGGTAATGATCAAAATGAGTGAATCCAGTACTTACTCATTTAATGCAGTGCAGCTTTAATTACCTATGTATACAGAGGAACAGTTACACATGTATGGTTGTAGATGATTGGATCGGTTTAACATTTTCTTAATATTCATTATATCATTTACTGCTTACGGATTTCTCCATTTATTCTCCCGTGTCCTTCCCAACCTAGGGTTAATGCAAAGCATAGTTTTAATTTATCCAGCTTTTCCCAATACTTATGAATTATAATGATTTTGGGTCAATTGCTGTCATTTTATCAAGTCAATAAATGTGAATTTGTCTCCAAAGTAATTGAGATTTTTTTTTGCTGGTTTGCAAAATGCATGTTGCTGTTATAAAAATCTGTGCCATAATTAAGTTAGTATGTACATGTATTTTTTTAAACAGCCAGATACTAAAAAAAGCTTATATTAGGGGTATCGTGAGAAAACCGGTCTTAATGCATGTGCGTAAAGTGTCGTCCCGGATTAGCCTGTGCAGTCAGCACAGGCTAATCCAGGACAGCACTTTCCGCTTTTATGGTATTTTTTGTTTCAAGGAAGTCTCTTCTAACCATAAATCCACTTTAGGCGGAAAGTGCCATCCTGGATCAGCCTGTGCGGACTGCACAGGCTGATCCGGGACGACACTTTACGCACATGCATTAAGACCGGTTTTCCCACGACACGCCACATATCAAGAAAAAATCTCAAGGTTTGCTTGGATGAACTTTCTACAACAATCAAATTTCTTTCATCCCATTCCTTTGCCATGCTTTTATAAAATCAAATTTGCAATGTTTGCTGTTGAGTATTGACTGTCTGATAAAGCTGATAAATCATGGAGTGCTTGCATTTTGACAATAAAAAACAAAAATATTTTCTCTAACGTTTAACTCTTAACAACTCCTTAAAACACCAAATGAAAGCTGGACATGGTCTAGTGGAAATCATAATATCAATACCTGTCAACGACTGTTCAAACAAATATTCGCTAGCTCCAGGGCATGGCTAGCTCTATAATTATCTAATCGCATTTTCCCACTACTTCATTGACAGGTCATACTTATAATACCAGTACATGTAATGGTAGTATTGGTAAAAGCAAAGCATAAGGCATGCAGTCAGCTTTATTACGTGTTAACAGAGTGGGAAATGGAGGCAGGCATATTGATTTTGTCTATTGAACAGTGAGTCACAGAGTTGTAAGCTGCCTGGCTTAGATTGGAGCCTGTGTAGCAACACCAGATGGAAGTTATAAAGGAGATCTCCCTATCAGAACACATTAATATACTCAGTATGGGACGTTAGAACTGAAGGCTTGTGTTATCTATATATGTATGCTCTGTCTAACACTGTTAGTTAAACATTGCTATTGTACCCTGGAATGTTAGAGCATCTGTGAAATATCTTAACGACATGTAGCTGTCTGGGTTCTGCAGAGGATCTCTTTGTAGATTTTCTTTGATTGTGTTTGATAAACATAGACTGCAAATAGGGAGGGAGAGAGTTTTACCTGAACATTGATGATTCATTGGAGAGTGGCTTGTGAATTAAGCAGTACAGTGGGTGTTTGTTTCACTTGTGTTTTAATAGGGTTGTGAGTTGTGTGAAGTGTGGTTGTACAGTGTGTTTGGATTAAAATTCAATGTAAATTTTCTTAAGAGTTTTGTAAGTGTGATCAACATTTTGGATTACATATCAATTTCGTTTTTTTTTATTGATGGATTTACTTTCACGGTGGGATCTTTTATAAAGGTCACCAACATTTTCTGTGAAGGTAAAGATTTGTATGTTTGTATGCAGATTTTGCAAACATTAATTGAAATTAATAAATCTTGCAACCACATATAGCATACGCATTTGGGTTAAAAGAAAAGAAGTTGCACTAATCTTGCCTTTATTTTGAAGATAAGTTGTTTTTCATGAAAATTGTGTTTTTATTAATGGATACAAAATATGAATACAGTAGTTTAAAGATTAAAACATTTCCTGATTTATAGAAGTGAGATGTGGATCGCCTTTTAGAATAATTTTTTTTATAAAACCACAAGTTAGGGTTCGACGTTAACTTATTTTACCACTAGACCACTGGACTAGTAACTCGTAAAATTAACTAGACCTGACCAATGATCAACTAGACCAATAGTATTAAATAATAAAACAGAACAAAATGATAAAAATGTTTTATTTGTCTTACTTTATACACAAAGTATAATCCTTAGATGTAGATTACTAAATCCAGATTAATTTCAAGAACCTTAAATTTAATGAAGTGGCATGGAAAGCATATAAACTACTTAACAAACACCCAACGTTCTAATATATATCAATTACTTACTAACACCCACCAGGAATATGTATATACTTGTCCATCGGCAAAACAATTCAGCCAGTAAATATCACAACATTGCAAAAGTTAACGGTAATGTCAGTCTGTTCTCACGATATTATCAGCTTCTAAAAAAAACTGGTTTATTAATTATAATGTTAAAATAGCGATAGATCTGCTTATTGTCTACTGCACAACATCCACATGAAACTCTGGTCTTCTGGACCTTTGGCCGCCATGCCACCATAGTTCGTATGCTACAATCCGCATTTAAAGTTAAAACAACCGAAAATGGCTAACTACGAGTTGCGCTTGTCGTAAAATTTTGGAAACCCAGACAGACACGCAGAAAAAATAGTAATCAATAAATAAATATGTCAGTGTTTTGAGTTAATATTGTAAAAGCAATTGTTTATGGTTTGAATTGTTTCATACGTTAAATGTGTGCTAAAATCCATTTAAAATTGACCGTTTGCTGTTGCTTTATTTTACGACAATACGCGCACCTGGCGAAATTCCCGTAAACCAGTCTTGCAGAACAATCACGTCCAGGCGTCATGTCAATGCTTGTTTCTAAAAATAGATTTTGGATTTTCCCGTGAAACCATTGCGGCGATTTTATTATTTTAAATGACTCTGTCTTATTTAGGTATGTTTTAACTGAAAAAATCGAGATTTTTTCACTAGACCAATCGGGCTAGACAGAAATTAGCTTTACTAGCCCGGACCAAGCTTTTACTAGTCATTGTCGTTCGGATGTGCCTTAATGTCGAACCCTGCCACAAGTAATTTTTCCCAAAAGTTCCCAGCATTTTTGTTCCTCTTTATACGACTTTGTATGATTTTTTTTTTGCACAGAAGCTTGGGTCTTGCCCCACCCCCTGTCTTGCCTGTAGAAAAAAGGTTGTAAGCAGTGACTGGAGAACCCATGTAAAATAGATGCTGATTACACCCTGAATGGAAAGCGGGAGCGTCTAGTTGGTGTATTTTTCTCCATTCAAACAGAGGTTCACAAAAATTTTATGTAATTGCTGTAAATCCCATAAAAATCAGAGGAAATCCCATAGATTTTTTAAAAAGCCCATAGATTTTTGTGGAAATTAGAAATTATCTCATATGGAAAAATCTTTTCCCAGTCACTGTTTAACGGACAACATTCAGTGACTGGAGATGTGATAATAGCTGTCAATTGTTTTCTAAAACATATACAATTGACCACATTGATTGCAAAATTATCAACCTGTAGAGATTCTTCGTAACTATGTTAGTGAAATCTAATAGGGCGACAATACGTATTGATTATGATGAATATGAATGCAACATTCATGGTATTGGATTACATAATGCCAATGCAAATTTGTGTCATGTCATGTAATTGTAGCCATGTGATCAGGCCATATTGTGTAGACAACAAATGGTTTGTAATTAAAATGTATACATTTTTGTTGCCTCATTGAAATTCCTATATTGTTTTTGAACATACCAGCTATTATTAGTGGTTGTTGATTGAAAATATTGTGTTCAAAGAGTAGGGTATCATAACTGTGATATGGGTAAGGTACTTTCAACTGAATAAATTATAAGAAATTGTTGTTTTGTTCGAGTACATCGTAAAAAAGCCAGCTCTTCAATACTGAAAGTAAAATTTTATGAATTGTTAACAACATTTGAGGAGTGTCGTGGGAAATGCATGTGCGTAAAGTGTTGTCCCGGACTGCACAGGCTGATCTGGGAAGACACTTTACGCACATGTATTAAACCCGGTTTTCCCAGGAAGCGCCTCATTTCATCAATTCAAACCATGCAAACAAGTCCGAGATGCTGAAATCCAACCCATTGTATATTTCAAATGCATTAGTTTGTCCAAAATTGTTATTAATATTAGGAAGTAAAAGAAAGGTGTACCAGGAGTAAAAGACAGCATAGATGGTTTAAATTTGATCTAAAATCCTTGCTAAAAATATGAATTATTATTTTCTATGTTTGCATTACCAGTAACCAAATTGCCGATGAATACTTAAATTGCTGCAATGATTTGAAAATGATCCATGCAGAGTTATGCTGGATGGAAGCGACACAAAATTACGCCTGAAGTCGCTCGAAGTGTGTTTTTTCGCTGATAGCTTATGCCAAGTCATGCGGAATATTATTCTGTGATATTTCGGGCGTACAAAAATCAACTACACATTGATTCACCTTTGCCTCAATGGCCAAAACTTTGGAAATTATGGTTGTTTCGTATGAGTCCTACTGTAGGTTGGCGTTATTATTGTTCACAGCCACTGTAACAAATTGTTTATTGTTCATTTAACTTACTGCAAAAACAATTTTTGCTTACATGTAGCTTATTGTAAGTAGCTATTTCTTCACTTATAAACCGTGTCCCGGTGTGTTTTCAGAGGACTAGTGGCGTGAGGGAGCCACGATGACGGAGGTTGAACGCATGCCCCAGACTGGGCCGCGATGGGAGTCGGGGCAGATAGAGGACGACTTTGAAGGGGGAAACAACTCTGCAAAACTGTTCGAGCGCTCGCGAATAAAAGCTCTTGCTGGTATGGTTCTAGTCAGTTTGTTAACTTTGTTTACACTTCTGCATTTTATTAAAAAAAAAAATGAAAGGAAGTTAAGAACTATTGTCATGTTGTTTCATATGAAGGTTACAAGTAGAGCAGTTATTAGTTTATAGTTCAAGCAGCTTGAGATCATTGTTTGTTCATGAATTAACCGACAAGTTTAACAGTGTTCAATCATTTTTTCTTCCCTGTTATTATAAATACTTTTGCATGTATGCATAACCTATTTCAAACAATGTTGAGTCATAAGTATATTAACACGATTAGTCAGTGTTCGTTAGCATTAATGTAAAGAAACAAGTAAATATCTTACACAAATATTGTTGGTGACCAATATACATTTCATTCTTGCACCCTTTAATAGACTGGTCACCAACCATGTTTTTCTGCAGTACTTGGCTGTCTGATTCGTTGACCATGTCACGAATGTGGCCCTACGAACATCGCAGACACTAATTAAGGCCTGCTTATCTTTGATAGTCCTTTTAATTTGATGTACAGTCATGTATTTATATAGAACATTCCATTCAGTCACTTCGTATCACTACAAGATGCTCTTCTAATTCCGTTTGAAACAATGTACATGTACATGTCCATGCGTCTAATCGGCAATTAAAGTTTATATTCCAAATGTGCTTTGCAATCCCATAAAGAGTTATTTTTATACAAAACAGTTGACTAATTTGCTTAAATGTTCTTCTCTCAACGCTCGTAAGTAACAGCTACTGTTGATGATACCAGATAAATGACATGCCAGTATTCGATGTCAATAAAATCCTTCTTTGCTCCATCTAGCTTGTCACCGTGCTCTCATTACAGCAATTTATTGTCCTTATTCCTTGTGACACACCGTCTTTTCATCAGTTGTCATATTCCACTATAACTATGAAATGTATAAAAAGAAATGTAGCATATCTTGTTTTTATATGAACTCCTCTGTCTTGAAACTTTAGTATCATTTGAAACTATAGTTATGACTTACTAGTGTGGTTTGATAAAAGAAAGATAACATTTAACTGTGGGACGGATTTCTATTTGAGCATGTGGCTTGTAAAGTGTCTCCTTGTTGCACGTTAAGAGGAAAAGGAAACACGAGTTAAACAAATTGAATGTTACGGAAACTGCGATTAAAAACTTGTCATGTTGACGTGTTTTCTTGCATAATTATATGCCAATTTTGTTCTTAACTTACTGGAAATAGAAAGACAATGACACAAAACGGGAGTGTTGCACTTTCGGATATTCGTTCATTTTCGCATGTGAACAATCAGGAGAGGTATATCCATGGAAAGATTAAGCAGTTAGCAGGTACTTCCTTTTGATGTTTTTAAAATGGGACATAATTGTAGCAGTAAGATTTGTGAAGCAATTTAGCATCAGCTAAAACACAACTTGTTCAAACTTTATAAAACATACATGACTGTACAAATATTGTAGGTGAAATCAGTTTGTTTTTGGGTACGATTGACGACAAGTTGTTAATTTACAAAGTTTAACTGTTAGCTATTGGACATAATTTGTATAACGGCTAAACAATGTTTCTTTAAAACGTGCTAAGTAGTGGAATAAAATATGGATAAAGTATAAGAAACTTAAAACAGCCTCAAGGAGGAAACAATATCTTGTTGAAGTACCCATTTTGTAGGATAATCACTTGACCAAGCACTTTGAATGGGCTTTGTTAAGCCTTTAGACTACATGTATGTTGAATGTCTTATGATTACAATGATCAGTACTGTAGTATCAGTAAGCACTTGTTTATGTACAGCCTTGCATGCCAGAGACTCGAGTTCATGGTTTATGTACAGCCTTGCATGCCAGAGACTCAAGTTCATGTTTGCGGATGGGCTCTGGGTAACTGATACACATTATGAGGGCAGGACAAACACTTGACAAAGTCAACTCAGCCCTGGCTCAAGTGTCATTGGATTTTGGCACACCATGAGTTGGTCAATGTGGTCTCTTCTGTACAATAAGCAACAGTGTTCAATAGTTACTGTATCAAATTGTGGCTGCAGGAGGAGTTCTTTTCAAAGTATTGACTGTCTTCTTTACATATTCTGCTTGCAGAAAACAACAACACATACAATGTGCCACATTAATTTTATAAATGTATGTTAAAACCAAATTTAATATCTGGATATTAGGTCCCACATAATCAAGTACCATATCTGAACTACCGTAATTCACCGATATGTTCGGTCACGAAAAAATAATAATTTTTTTTTGAGGCTGATTATTTAGATACCAAAAAAAAATCCCTATAAAATTCGGCCGAAAATTAAGATACTCAAGAAAACGGGTACCGGAACGTAAAATAATTACGAAGTGTCTTACCGAAGTGTGAGCACACAAGGCGCACAATGTGATATTCAGTCAATAATTGTTAAATAAACATCCTTTGTTTATCAATAAACACCTTATTATACATTTTGCCAAAAGCCGTTTGATGTCGTAAAGTGGGGTCGCTCAACTGACAGCAGCCGGCGTACGTTGCAAAAGGCCTATTAACAGAAGAACCTTTAATAATTTGTTATGTGCAAATATTTTGAATAACAATGTACTACCTGGTAATTTCATAAACATTTCATTCCTCGAAACGTTAACAATGCAACAATACTAACGCCGAAACTGTCCGATTTGAATTCTGCAATATTGGCAAGACGCTTGATTTAGTCGATCCAAATCATGCAGAGGAACGCCTGTTGCTTAGCAACCAATATAGGCTCAATCGGGAGTGCAGTATCAGCTCGAGTTTGATTGACACATCACACATCTACCAATTAACACAGTCCAGTTAAGAGGCTTTCAAATTGCATAGAAAGCAGTCTGATGTCATGCTGTGTGGTACATGCTTTGTTGATAAGTATACAACAATGTGGCAAGTTGTGTTAGTTGGGTTGGCAAAGCGACATAATTTTCATTGGACTTACGGATTTTAAAAAAAAACTCGTGATACAGGTAACAGATTTATATGTACGAATATTTAGAAAAAATACTTTCATTTAAGTGTCCGGATTTAGATACGTAAAATAAATTATTTGCACATAAAAAATATGGTGTCCGAATATTTAGCTAGGCCGAACATTTAGGTGAATTACGGTATATTTCCATTCGTTTTTCCTGAGGCCAGACACTACAGTGTTGAAAGTTTCGCCATCCAATTGAAAAGCCCAGACACTACCAGCCTTAAAATGCATCTAATTGAATTTTTCTTGGTCGAAGTAAGTAAGCGTTGGGCACTGAAATGTATGATCTGCTTTAAAAAATATGTCATTAGTAGAAAAGATATATACAATAAATTGTGGTCACTGATTTCTTGGAATATCTCCATTCTTCAAGCATAACAATAATGTCTTATGCTTCTCCATGTTTGATATCATTGAAGTGTGCCTAGTGTGGCTTGGTTCCAGTGCAGTGTGCCTAGTGTGGCTTGGTTTCAGTGCAGTGTGCCAAGTGTGGCTTGGTTTCAGTGCAGTGTGCCAAGTGTGGCTTGGTTTCAGTGCAGTGTGCCAAGTGTGGCTTGGTTTCAGTGCAGTGTGCCAAGTGTGGCTTGATTTCAGTGCAGTGTGCCAAGTGTGGCTTGGTTCCAGTGCAGTGTGCCAAGTGTGGCTTGGTTTCAGTGCAGTGTGCCAAGTGTGGCTTGGTTCCAGTGCAGTGTGCCAAGTGTGGCTTGGTTTCAGTGCAGTGTGCCAAGTGTGGCTTGGTTCCAGTGCAGTGTGTGCCTAGTGTGGCTTGGTTTCAGTGCAGTGTGCCTAGTGTGGCTTGGTTTCAGTGCAGTGTGCCTAGTGTGGCTTGGTTTCAGTGCAGTTTGCCAAGTGTGGCTTGGTTTCAGTGCAGTGTGCCTAGTGTGGCTTGGTTCCAGTGCAATGTGCCTAGTGTGGCTTGGTTCCAGTGCAGTGTGCCTAGTGTGGCTTGGTTTCAGTGCAGTGTGCCTAGTGTGGCTTGGTTTCAGTGCAGTGTGCCAAGTGTGGCTTGGTGCCAGTGCAGTGTGTGCCTAGTGTGGCTTGGTTTCAGTGCAGTTTGCCAAGTGTGGCTTGGTTCCAGTGCAGTTTGCCAAGTGTGGCTTGGTTTCAGTGCAGTGTGCCTAGTGTGGCTTGGTTCCAGTGCAGTGTGCCTAGTGTGGCTTGGTTCCAGTGCAGTGTGCCTAGTGTGGCTTGGTTCCAGTGCAGTTTGCCAAGTGTGGCTTGGTTCCAGTGCAGTGTGCCTAGTGTGGCTTGGTTCCAGTGCAGTGTGCCTAGTGTGGCTTGGTTCCAGTGCAGTGTGCTTAGTGTGGTTTGGTTCCAGTGCAGTGTGCCTAGTGTGGCTTGGTTTCAGTGCAGTGTGCCTAGTGTGGCTTGGTTTCAGTGCAGTGTGCCTAGTGTGGCTTGGTTTCAGTGCAGTGTGCCAAGTGTGGCTTGGTGCCAGTGCAGTGTGTGCCTAGTGTGGCTTGGTTTCAGTGCAGTTTGCCAAGTGTGGCTTGGTTCCAGTGCAGTTTGCCAAGTGTGGCTTGGTTTCAGTGCAGTGTGCCTAGTGTGGCTTGGTTCCAGTGCAGTGTGCCTAGTGTGGCTTGGTTCCAGTGCAGTGTGCCTAGTGTGGCTTGGTTCCAGTGCAGTTTGCCAAGTGTGGCTTGGTTCCAGTGCAGTGTGCCTAGTGTGGCTTGGTTCCAGTGCAGTGTGCCTAGTGTGGCTTGGTTCCAGTGCAGTGTGCTTAGTGTGGCTTGGTTCCAGTGCAGTGTGCCTAGTGTGGCTTGGTTTCAGTGCAGTGTGCCTAGTGTGGCTTGGTTCCAGTGCAGTTTGCCAAGTGTGGCTTGGTTCCAGTGCAGTATGCCTAGTGTGGCTTGGTTCCAGTGCAGTGTGCCTAGTGTGGCTTGGTTCCAGTGCAGTGTGCCTAGTGTGGCTTGGTTCCAGTGCAGTGTGCCTAGTGTGGCTTGGTTCCAGTGCAGTTTGCCTAGTGTGGCTTGGGCCAGTGCAGTGTGCCTAGTGTGGCTTGGTGCCAGTCCAGTTAGAAGTTGCTGAATAATGGCTTTGAATTGCAAAATGCAGCAGCCTGTCAGAAAGTTGAATAATCAGTGGATGACATATGTGAATTATTCATCCTGGTGTTTACATTATTCACCAAACTTCAGGGAAAAGGTTAAACGCTTAGCTAGGCACTATGTCGAATTGACCAATGAACATGATCTTTTACACTGCAGTATAAGGTGATGGTAGCTAAATTTTAATACCCATTATGAGAATTATCAACGATTGAGGATCTCTATATTAATATAACATTAATATAAACTGGTCAATATAAACCAGGTGAGGTCATGTCAATAGAAGCTATTTTTGTGGTGTTTGGCATAAACATTTGTTTAAGAAGGGTATACAGAGGTGTTCTAATTTCTCTTTGTTAACTACTCTTTGTTTACCGATTAGTTCTTCAGAAAACGTGATTTCTTTTGTTCTTTCTGGTCTTGTTAGATGGCTGACTCATCTGGCATCAGTCCAAACAAAATGTTTCTTAAGCAAGTCATCATGTGAAATCGCTTCACACAGTCAGTACGATGTTATGAAGAGTTGTGCAGTATTAAATACAGTAAATATGACAAATGTGATTATTGTATCAGCAGTGGTATAAGGTTATGCTCTAATGCTCAATATTGTTTTTTCAAACATTTTGAAGAAGCATGTTTTTTATTCTGGCATGTTTAGTATTTGTACTGAAATGGTTTACACAACACAACTACTTTCAGGGCCCACTCTGCCGTTCGCCAAATTAGCCATGGCTACAAAATCTACCATTTGGCTATGAAATTTCCATTTGGCTACAACTTTTTCTTCTTAAAACTGGGCTTCCATGAAGGGAAGTTTGGGAGTAATTTGCTCCCAGTTTTTGTCACAGGACTTCCAAACTTGCAGCCGTGGAAGTTGCAGAACTTCCAAAATTTCAGCCATGCAAGTTCCATCATGTAAGGATGAACAAGTTAGAAGAGAAATTAAGTAATTTATCTAAAATGTTCACCTCTTTCACTGAATAAATTAGCATATAAAAAAATGGATGAAAAAGAACAGGCCTTAAAAACAATTTTATTCATTACTTAATTTCATTTCTGAAATACTCAGGACTTATGTAGCGCAATACTGTCAAAACTTCCAAATATTGTGAGCAAAACTTCCAAAATCAGAGGCCAGGAAGTTCAAACTTCCAATTTTCAAAAGTTAATGAAAGCCCTGATAAAACCCTATAAAATACCCAACATCAGTACGATTTCAACAAAGTATGGTCAATTTGGCTAAAGACGTTTTTCAGCCTGGGGGAGTCCTGACTTTACACTTATTCAGGTGGTATTAGTTTCTTGTCTGTTGTTTTTTTTTCTGCCCAGTTCATAATTACATGTATGTGCATGTTTATCTCTGTGCACATCAAGATAGGAATCTTGCTGCAAGACCTTTATCAGATAACCAACCCCCAGTGCACAGGCCCAGCTTGCTCCACTGATAAGTCCCGGATCAACAACATGGGAATGTTTATACATTATAATTATACACAGACTGACCATAGGTAATTACTGCTAGTGTACCACTCATGTATGATCTCTATTGATATCTGTGCTGTCTTGGAGTTGAAGCCACTTTAGAGAATTGCCAAGATGTAACTCCTTATATTGAGAGTTCTTCTAAAGAACCAACATTTCCTTGTAACAGCATTAGTTAGGATCCAATAACAGTATGGTGTGCAAAGATTTTATGTTGGTTTCCCCATTATTTTTCATCCCTTTTGTTGCTGAACTTTCAGCCTTTCTTTCCCTCAGAGATTAATTGCCAAACTATCCAGCAGCTCTGGTTGGCAGAGATTACATGGATAGGACCATCACAATTACCACCAGCTTTATTTGCTTATTTGCTGCTTTATTTGCATGTCATATTGTGGAGTGACACAGTATATATATCCCCGGGAGCTTTGTGCATTGGATTTGATGACATGCACACAGCTCCAAACATTCAATGAGGATTGCTGGTAGACAGGAATTTTTGGAAAAGCCCCCCCCCCCCCCCCCCCCGCCCATGAAGTTGTTTACTTGGTTGGAACAGGCACTCACGCTCCTCATGTTTGTGGTTTTGACATATCTAGTAGAATTTCTAATTCAGCATGGCCTTGTCAACTTTTTCCACCACTGCTTCTTCATTTTCAGCGTCACCTATTGCATCTTTCTTGCAGTACAGAAATTTCAGACATACGATTCGCCATGCATCACTTTCCCTATTGTTACTCTTAGCTGCGCCATGTAATGTGTTCTTCCACGCAACGCTACGTAATGACTCGTTGTGGTATGTTGTCAAATGTAACATAGCGTAGTTCTACATAGTACATCGAGGCAAAGCATACTAAAAATTGATGACAACTTGGCAGAACGTGATTGTCGAATATTTACTAAAACAGCTTATAATAACGTGAGACTAAGACTGGGTCATTAGATGTATTTTTGCGAATAGAATCATCCCAAAACAAACATGTTAGATGTGAGAATATGACAGAGTTTAAGATTAAATATTTGTAATTTCCAGATGAGAGAGAATCCGTACAAAAGAAGACCTTCCAGAAATGGGTGAACTCTCACCTGGCACGCATCGGTTGCCGTATCAACGACCTTTACATTGACCTGCGAGACGGCAAGATGCTGATGAAACTGCTTGAAATACTCTCCGGTGAAAGACTGGTAAGAAAATGAAGAAACTATTCCAAAACTTGTCCGTATAAAACTGATTTACTGGATCAAAGCTTGCCTTGTTTGTATGACCAATATCAGCACTGAAAGTGTTAACAGCCACTTTAATATATAGTATTCAGACCAAGTTCTGTTGGATTTTAGAGCAAGTATGAAATGGAATTGCCTTGTTAAGCTTTTGAAAGTTATGTTTTTGTTTGCACTGGTATATTTAGAAATGTGTTTCATTTAAAATTGCAGAAGAACAGTCTGTATTACGTGGTAAATTTAAGATAACACGTCTTTAAGATACGATCACCATGCATGTCTTAAACCGGTCTTTAAAAACTGTTTAAATCAGTTTACATTTGAAATTGAGTTTCACTTGAGTGAGTCATTCTGCAATGTTATGTTCTACATTCTTTGTGGCAAGGTCATTCATGACTCGGATTGAAAGTGTGTTAAAAAGCGAGGCAGTCTCAAATGTAAGATAGCTGATAATAAAATGCAAATACAGAATGGCTGGCTGTTTACGCTGGTTGATTTGTAAATAATTTTTCATGTGAGGAGAACTGTTAATTCAGCATACAAGGCTTTATACACCCACCGTTGTTCAGTCTACATCATGGTTGTCTTTTTTTTGGCTACAGAATTAGTGCATTTCGTTTGCTTTATTAATGACAACATCACATTAGCATATCGCGTATAGATCAGAAATTATATAAAAGCTATAGAATATGCTAAAGATTATGTTTTAAGTACTTAATCAGCTTAATGCGTCTGTGCTTCATGTCTATGCAATATAATGCACAGAAAGGCTGCATTAAAATATGTTTGATCCATTATAAGTCAAATCCATTATCTAAATACCATCCAAACAGTTGCATACTAAAAACGACTGTGTGCCAACTTTGCAATGAGGTGAACCAGAAAACGGTTACAATTTAATCTTAGTTGAGAAACCTCAAGTTTAGAACTTTCTACAAACTGAAAGTATGTTTTGTGCTTTAGTGCAGTTTGTAATTGTGAAACTGAAATGCTTACTAATGCAGTTATCAGGCCTTGGGATCATAGGTCAGCAGTTCTGAACATTCATAGGGGGTGGGGGAGCACACTGGTATACATACAGATGCTATAAAGCAATGTTTCACTGTTGAGGAATGTGACATTAACTTTGATGTTTGTTGGACACATGTATCTGTAACATTCACATGCTCACATCATACCATGTTGCAATAGCAAATGATACTCTTTCTATGTTTATCTCGTATTTAAATCCAAATTTTGCCAGGTCGCTATTTGAAAGACAACTTAGGATGAAATTCTCATTTTGAATTTTAGTATTTACAGTTATAGCAGCCCACTCATTTAATTGGACTACCATATTATTATTCCAAATATACCATGAAAAACTGCCTTAGTATTAAATGTATGCAAGGTTGTTGCATTTACATTTTATATACACATCCATGTAACTGTATTAATTTGGTAATAAAAAAGAAAAATGGGGCTTGCAATGTACTTGCAAATAAGAGCAATATTCATACCACGTGTTATTAGGTGTCTGATATGTTTTTGCTGAATCATATGCATAACAATAATATTTTATTAGGTTGCGTGTTCATTCAACTATGAACATCTTTATGGAGCATAAAATTGCATCAAATATTCATAACATACCCAGCAATAAACCCAGTATATATGGAGCAATTGCCCCAAGTTGATTTATCTAGCAGTAATATTAGACTTATGCAGTCGTTTCTGTCAAATATCGAATTCATCATATATAATGTTACTTTGCTCCTACTTTGCTCCTTGTCATGTGCTTGCCATTTTTATCTTGCTCAAAACAGTAACTGAAAACTCTCCCAAGGAAATTTAACTGGTAAGATAAAAGAAAAAAAGGATTTGTCAACCTCTCCATTTCCTACAGTTTCAACAGTTTGTTTTCAGGGACTAAAATTGGTCGACAGTAGTATTTGTACTGTTCTTAAAACTGGGTTGTGGTTGTTCTTTCTTGGGCCTGGTTATTTCCTATGCACATAAGATTCTATGAACAATAATTGAGGTGAGTTGTGGGAAAATACCCCAAAAGCAGGAAGTGCCGTCCCATATTAGCCTGTGCAGTCTGCACAAGCTGATCCGGGACGACACTTTACGTACATGCATTTAGCCCGGTTTTCCCACGACACGCCTCAATTGTTTTTAAATTTGCTAGATTTGCTTCCTGCCCTAAAATGTTTATGAAATCCAACAACAGGAGAAACCGTATTGTTCTCCAGAGCATCTGTGTTCTGTCAAGTTTAGTTTAATTTCTGTTTTGAAATGATTATAGAAATAATAAGAAGAAAAGAAAGAAAAAAATGTACACTAAGGTATAATTTTGTAGAAAAGTCACATTAATTTTCCATATATATTGCAATAGTGTTAGAAACACTTGTGTTTTTCGTAAAAGCCAATGTATACATCTAAAAAAAGAAACAACTCTGCCATTCTTTATTGTGAAGGCGGTTTATTTTTAGATGAATTCTAATCCATGCATCAAGGTCTGATTAAATCTGCAAGTTTTAGAAACCAAATCTTGGGCGTTTTCCAAAAAAAAAAAAAATGTTCTGGCCCCATTTGAAATTCTCCTACTTGCCAATCTGCATGCATGTATCAAGTGTCTTATCTGTTTGTAGCCAAATAATGATAGCTCTTCAGGTTCACTGCAGTTTAAGTATCAAAATGTTTGATGTGATTACACAGAATGCACTAATTAGGGACAGATAAACTTGCTGGAAATTAACACACATACAGGACAAATTATTGTGTTGTGATAAATTGACAGTCTCTTCGCTCTATTCTATGTTCATGTCCTGCTTTAAATTGCAATGATTTATCAATCAATGTATTAAATAATGGTATTACTACACTTAACGCACATGCATTAAGCCTGGTTTTCCCATGACACGCCTCATTTATTGTTTGTCATTTTACAAGTGGTTTGTTCGAAAACAAAATTGCACGAAGACTTTATTATTGTATACTCTTCTTCAGGAATGCATAGCATTTCGTAATGAATTGTATGCTAGTATTAAGAATCTACTTGTGTAAAGTCTACATTCTGTAATGACATTCAGGAATTTGTAATGCTGCGTACTGAGTATAAAGTACAACACATCCGCTACATTATATATACTGCAGCCTGACATTTGATTCTGTGAAAATCAATAGCCTTCGCTCCGGTGGGACATTTAGCTATGCTGGACTATTGGATTTCCCATGCAGGGGATAATGACTAAACTTTGTTGTTTACCATGAAATAACTCCCGTCCATAATGGCCCAGACAGATCTGACAGATTTATGAGAACTTTTGAAAAAGCATAATCCCAGAATCTTTTTACTGAAAACCATGGAAATAACAGAGACCTAGAAGGAAAGTGCAGGTGGGAAGGTGTTATATACTTTCTTATACTAAAAATGTTACAATAACCTGTTCTGACTGTAATAAGTTGTCCTGTGTGAAAGTACCCCATAAATTTTGGACTGAGTGTACATACCCACATAAATTCTGGTTTGAGTGTACATTTACTCTCTACACAAAAACTTATCTGGAGCGCTCATATTTTAGCATTTTACTGGATCTCAGAATATTTTCGTATTTCTTCCCTTTGAGGATTTTCATAATTCTGCCCCTTTCACTTGCGTATTTTACTTTATAATACAGCTCACCAATGGTTTCATCTACAAAATGAATCAGTGTATCTTATATTATACTGAAATCGGCAGATGACCAAGTGGAAGATCAGAATTCAGTATTTTCATAATTCTGCTGTTTCACTTATCATATTTTACATCATATTTTACATCATATTTTACTTCATATTTTACTTCATCTTCATATTTTACTTCATATTTTACATCATATTTTACTTCATATTTTACATCATATTTTACTTCATATTTTACTTCATATTCTAACAACATTGTTTCATTCTGATAATTACGCCCTCCTGGTTTAATTCCTACACATCAGAACTCCAAATCGTTGTTATTAGCCGATAAACAGCCAAATACAAGATTATTTCTTAAATATAACCAGTAGTTTCAGCTATATATTGACCGTTATGTTTCACTTGCAGTGACCAAGTGGGAGATGAGGATTCAGTATAATCATAATTCTGCCCTTTCACTTAGGTATTTTACTTAATTATACACCGCACCAACTGTTCCAGCTACATATTGTAGATTGTGTTTTAATTGCAGCCGCGGCCAACCAAGGGTAAGATGAGGATTCACTGCCTGGAGAACGTGGACAAGGCGCTGACCTTCCTGCATGAGCAGCGCGTGCATCTCGAGAACATGGGCGCTCACGACATCGTCGACGGCAGCAGCAGGCTCACCCTCGGTCTCATCTGGACCATCATCCTGAGATTCCAGGTCAGTAAGGCAGGGTTGGCGAAATGAATTGTCGGTATTGCCCAGCTTGTCCTAATGTATGTACAGACATGTGAAAATTTTCAAAGAATTTACTATTTGATTAATTATATGTGGCAAACAGCATTTCTCAGAAACAGACTAGTAAGGTAGCGTCAGTTTTTTCCAGCCCTGGTTTTAAGGGGCCATATAGGGGCCTAGTGGTTGAGCAGTCTCAGAACGATGCGTGGAATTTTAATAAATTTATTGAGCAGATTGATCACAATAATGTTTTGCTTAAGCAAACCCATGGAACTTTAAACACAACAATTGTTGTTAGCTTAAATAATTGAAATGCTTAATGATTAGTAATGTGATTTAAAGTTTTAAAGAAAATACACAATGAGCAAAACCCTATGCTTTTCAGTTGAGAACAGTTGAAAAGAATTGTATACCATTTTGGTGGATTTGAAATTAAGAAACATCTTTATTCATCACAACAACAATGTACTATGTGTTAAAGTGATGGTTTGCTATCTTCTCCAGTAATACTTGGCTCAACATAAAGTGAGAACAATTTGCAAGGCTTCTCATACATTCTATGTTGAGAATGGAGATCAATACAATATGTGCCAGTTTCTGCAAATTTGCCTAGAGCCTAATAGAGGCAAGAAGGTGCTGGCTGGGAAGTTGTGAAATTCGATTAATAATTAAATTGCGAAGCACTCTGTTACAGCAGCAGTGAGCATTGGCATCGCTGGAGTTAAGTGGTGATTATAAGGTTTAAATTGATTGAATTGTTATTAACAATTTTGAACGGGGATAAAATTTCGTATAAGTAGCGATTAATTTCCGTGTTGTTCAACCATCGTCATTGCATTTTGTGTTTGCGTGTTTCTATAAAAATAGTTTTTTTCAGAAAGGCTTAATCGTCAACTTAATGTTCGGGAGTTTGATTTTCAGAAAAGATCAGCCTCAGTTATCATTTTTAACTTTATCCAAATATATATCGTATGAACTATTAACATAAGTCAGAGCGATATGATACTTTAAGGACTGGATTTTTTGCCTCTGAGTTCATGAATATTTTATTTTACTTCTGTTGGGTCATCTTTCAATGTTTTGGTGGGTTTCATCAGTCTCACAGCATGCGGCCATTTTCATTACATGCCATTTGGTCCTAGTAGTTACCTGTTTAGAAAATTGTATGTATAAGCTATAAAAATTGTAAGCTATACAACCGTTGTAGAGGTTTTCTTATTTGCATGACATTCCCTTCAAGATGCAACAGGGCTGTACGTTGCAGTAAAATGATTTGTGGCGTGTCGTGGGAAAATCGGGCTTACTGCATGTGCAGTCTGCACAGGCTAATTTGGGACGGCACTTCGCCTACAGTGGATGTATGTTTAGAAGAGACTTCCTTGACACAGAAAACACCATAAAAGCGGAAAGTGTCGTCCTGGATTAGCTAGGTGGTGACTGCACAGGCTGATCCGGGATGACACACTACGCAGATGCATTAAGCCCTGTTTTCCCAGGTCACAACACATTTAAAGTGCGGCTGTCTGACACCAGATGTTTATAGTTGTTGCTATATACATTCACATGCTTTTTATGGCTATGAATAAATTTACTCACCTACGCAATTTCACGCTAAACCTTCCAAAGGTTTGCATATTGGTTAGTTTTAAACTCATCAAAAAAATGTTGATCATATATCTCATACGTTTTGCGAGGTACATAATACAATGTGTCGAAATTGTATGACGTGTCTAATACATAAAACTCTAGTTACATCGTTAATGTTGAGTTATACAATTATTTCTAGTAACATGTTTACACACAGGATTGCAGTAATAAGGATTTCCTAAGCTGTTCGTGTGTTTTGTACTTTGCACTTGATGAGGTTAAATCAGTTTCATAAGTAAGCTCATTAATGCACATACTTGCCACCAATGTTCAGCTAGTGTTAATGTACGTGGTCAACTTTCCCAAGTCTGTAGATATCTCCACCTAGTTTGTATGTCTACTGTACTTAGTTTACAGTTGATTTGCATAAGAATTCTTCACCATTGACACATACAGTAAGGAGTTTGCGTGCCATTTAAATGTTTGGTATTCAATGTAACTTTTGCACTACAACTGGCAATAGACATATTGTCTTTGTCGGTCATGTCTTGGCATTGTTTTTATGCTCCGCATTCTTGATGCGGGAGGCATATAGTGATTGTATTGTCCGTCCGTCTGTGATTCCGTCCGTTCGAGGTTAACTAGATTTTACCGTTTCGTCTAGCACCAACACCGCTTACTACAACACTTGGATACTTACACAATTGTTGCTTATGACCATTCGCAATCCACCCATATCCCCCAACCTCACTTTGACCTTTACCTTGATCTAGTTTAGACTTACAATAATTAAAAAAGGCTGTTTCTTGATTAACTAGATTTTACCGTTTTGTGTAGCACCAACACTGCTTACTACAATGGATACTTACACAGTTATGACCATTCACATTCCACATATTTCACCCAACCTGTCTTTTACCTTGACCTTATTTCGACCTAGAATAATTTAAATGGGCTGTCAAGCACTAACCGGGGGCATGTTTGTGTATCAAACACATCGTCGTGTTGTGGACAAGGTTTGATTGTTAGCTCACCTGAGGACGAAGTGCTGAAGGGTGAGCTATTGTGTCCGGCATCCGTCGTCTGTCGTCAACATTTACTTCAAACAACTTCTTCTCTGAAACCACTGGGCGGATTTTAACCAAACTTGGCAGGAATGTTCCTACGATGGTCCTTTAACAAATTCCTTCAATGCATTCGAGTATATTGAACGATTCTTTGAAGACCTTATTCACAGTGTCTGTGGTGTTTGAAAACTTCGTTGAAGACCTTATTCACAGTGTCTGTGTGGTGTTTCAGATCCAAGACATTATCGAGCAAGCGGACAACAGCGAGACCAAGTCAGCCAAGGACGCGCTGTTGCTATGGTGTCAGATGAAGACCGCTGGATACCCAAACGTGAACGTGCGTAACTTCACCACCAGCTGGCGGGATGGGCTCGCATTCAACGCTCTCATTCACAAACACAGGTAACGGCATGAAGAGCTGAGTCATAAACGAACTGTTCTATTGTGTAGCCATAGTTCCAGTAATCAGAATTAGCAGTTTGGCCAAAGCAATCCCGAATTTTTATATTATTACTTTTTAGAGTACAAGAAACTGTTACAAGCCCGCCTGTATAAAACTGATTACTGTAAAATCATTTTATTTCGCGGTGTTTAAATTTCGCGCATTCTTGAAAAACGGCTAATTGGCGTGGTCTTAAATTCGCGCATTTTCCATCTTTCACAGTATATTTTCTAATAATCATGCACAAAAGAAAATTTACGCGCGGTCTGAAATTCAAACTTTGTTTGGTCCACGAAATACGCGAAAATTAGACGCCCGCGAAATAAAATGATTCTACAGTATCTGAGCAAGCTGAATTCAAAATTTACCTATACAGGGCTTACAGGCTTGTTCTAATTTCATTCTAGGTCGTTCTAATACAATTGAGGCGCGTCGTGGGAAAACCGGACTTAATGCATGTGCATAAAGTGTCGTCCCGGATTAGCCTGTGCAGTCCGCACAGGCTAATCCAGGACTGCACTTTCCGCTTCTATGGTATTTTCTGTTTCAAGGAAGTCTCTTCTAAACATAATACACTGTAAGCGGAAAGTGCCGTCCTGGATTAGCCTGTGCAGACTGCACAGGCTAATCCAGGACGACACTTTACGCACCTGCATTAAGACCGGTTTTCCCACGACGCGCCTCAATGATTGGTACCATTCATAACTGTCCTTAACCTTCAATATAAACTTTACTGGAGCGTGGTGCCGACTGTCAGATAGATAACCCATCAACACCTTAAACATTTTTACCATTGTCTTGTCGATTTAGAGATATCGATGATCTAGCAGGGCAGTTTGTGTTTACAGCACATCAAGTTATTGTTTCTTCTTGTACGGGACTCCAATATTGACCCAAAACAATACCTAGGTATATTAAGCATGGCGATTATGATTTTGGAATGTTGTCACATTCTTAATCAATATACAGAGAGGTCCTAATTCACTAGGGACTAATGAGTCATACAGTAACATTGGTGGCTAGTGGGAGGGGGAAAGAATTGTTGCAGCCAGGTCAGACTGTGGCCCTTCTGCAATATCAATAATTGATTACTAAATAGGTCCAGAGGGATTACTTAATTGTGCTGATGGAGGCACTGATTAACTTGGAGAGTAGCCCCATTACTGAAATAATTGCTACTTGGGAGGAAAATGTTGGGCCCCATGAGAACCAAGAATTAGCCTTTAATGTATGACTGCTGACATTGGTCACATTTTTTTTGGCTATTTTTACTGCAGAATAAAGGCAGTTTCCCCTTGCCAAAAAACTTACATTTCTCCCCTACAATGACCCAATTTTTCCCCCCAAATAGGTAAAAAATTCCCATCAAGCTGGGTTGGTATTTCAAATAAAAAATTGACAACTTGTATTGCTTTTTTTACACACAATATTAGGCAAATAGACCAAAAATCAGTGTTCGAGATATTGATAAACAGTAATGGCAAGTACCCTGAATAACTTGTACCTGAGTTTAGAAGCAAAAATCATAGCCTAAAAAATTACTTTTACCATTATATATAAATTTTTCACCATTTTGAGGTTTGTTGTGCTAAAATTCCCCAGTTCCATTCTAACATGACATGTGCAGAGTTTTGTATAGACAAAGAACAAAATACACAGTTGTTAACTACCAATAAACAACCCGAAAATAGTTCTGAAACTGTAAAATATAGTTTGCATTGTAATTGCAGGAAATGTTGTCAGGACATGTTAGAATAAAAATAATTGTTTTCGCATTATCGTTGTTTATCGGCTAATAAACAACAATTTGTCATTCTGATGCAGTCTATAAAACAACTCCGGCAACGCTCTCATTGTTTAATTCATATGCATCAGAACTCCAAATCATTGTTTATTAGCCAATAAACAATGATAATACTAAAATTTTGTCTTAAGTATACAGTTTGTCATAATATGGTAAGTACCAGTAAAAGCTCCATATATGTGAACACAATTTTCCCTGGTGCTCATTTTAATTTTCAAACTCAACTGAAAACTTAAAATTAGATTTGACCTTTTCTCTGACAAAAGGGCCTGGTGTAAAGGGAACATTTTTCATGAATAAATTATAAAATCAGTGGACTGTCGGTCCACCAAGCCAGCTCAAAGGACTGGAATTACAATTAAGTTGACCATAGGTTGGAAATTTTCTGTCACTCTTTTGTATTCAGTCTGTTATATAAATAACTAAAAACAATAATGTTGCTTAGACTTTTCTCTTTAAATGGAAAATCCTTTTTCTCTACCACATTGCTCCTGGCAGTGCAAGAGACCTTAACTTGATGGACTGTCTGTTCAGTAAGCTTACAAATTTTGATGGACCTAGCAAACATTTGGTGGACTCGGTCCATAGTCCACTGATTTGTCGTGAAGACTGAGGGAATGATCAGTAGGGTGGCGAACTGCAAGTAAATGCTTTATATTAGAATAACTATTGACATTATGTTTTTCAGGTTTGATTAGCAAGAGGCATTTCCTATCAATGAATGTGCAAGATCTATTGTAATAGTATATGCTACTCTATATTTGCAGTTTTAGCAGCAGTACACTTAATTGTGTAAGAGCCTATCACAGGCAAGATGTATATGTTACCACATAATTGGGGGTAATTAGGAATGTTTATACAAATCCTTTTACCAGAACATGACAATGTCTATTGAATACACACATACCTGGGCTAATTATTTCTTACCAGATAATACCAACTGTATCCTGCAACAGAGAATGATCTGTACCTGGGATTAGTTACTACATGTATACTAAAGCAGTTTGCTAGCACCAGATTTATACATATGTGGCGCGTCGTGGGAAAACCGGACATAATGCTTGTGCGTGAAGTGTCGTCCCGGATTAGCCTGTGCAGTCCGCACAGGCTAATCTAGGACGACACTTTCGGCCTCCAGTGGATTTATGTTTAGAAAATACTTCATTGAAACAGAAAATACCATAAAAGTGGAAAGTGCCGTCCTGGATAAGCCTGTGCTGACTGCACAGGCTAATCCGGGACGACACTTTGCGCACATGCATTAAGACGGGTTTTTCCACGACGCGCCTCATAAATATTTCTCTGAAGAAGTTGGGAGATTTTTCAAGACTGTTCTAATTTTGTCTTGTAAGCAATGGCTGTTAGGTTAGTTCTGCATTGTGTTGTCTAGAAGTGTGGAGAATTGTCAACACTGCACTAACTGTCTCTTTAAAACAGTGATTGCTATGTTAGTTTTGTGTAGATTCATTCAATGTCTGGTCTACCTTTTGTCCAGCTGTTTCATCTAGATTACAGAGATGATATTTCATGAAGTTCTGAGCTGAAAAGCCAGGTGTGGCTATGTAGCTGTTATGATAAACCTGGGGAGCCTCTGATGTTTTCCTTTACTAACTCACATATTTGTGTTATTACAGACTGCTTGTAGATTCTGCTACACCCATTGTTTCCCACTCAGCACCACAATTGTGGCTGATTGTATGCTAAAAGCATCCGACTGTGCAAATCTCAAGCATAATTATTATATTCAAATTTGTATTGGGAAATCATTATAAATTAGTAATCAGTCAACATCATATAATAATATGCATAAATGATTATTCTCAACAGGGGATGATCTAGAATGAAATAGCAGGGTGCTGCACCTTGCTCCTTTTTGGTTCCCCCCTGCCGCCCCTCTGGGCTGGTCAACACAGAAATGTTGAATATCTTTTAAAATTTACTATATTTTTGCAAATATTCAATGCAAATGAATAGACTAGGCATAAAAACCTGAATTACAAGCATTAGATTAATAAATAGATCTACCATGGCTTAAGCAAAATTATTAGAAAATGTCAACAGACATGTCCGGATTTCCAACCTGCTCCTTTTTAACAGCACTCTGTACCTTTTGTGATCCTAGATCTTTCCCTATCTTAAGCAGTTACTTGTGAGTGCTTGAAGTATTTATTTGTTCTAACTACAACAGGCCAAAGTATGATTGAGACTGGTTACACATTTTGTCAGACACCCACAGTCTTGTGGTTGTCTGGCTAGACTGGTTGGCACACTTGCTTCTTATTACAGCCATACAGAGGTTTAATTCCATGTGCGACCAAATGAGTTTGGTGTGTGGTCATCATATCGGCCTGGTGCGGTTTCCTCCGGGTACTTTAGTGTTCCCCCACAGCACAACACCATTCCAAAAGATATTTCAGTCAAAAAAAAAGAAGCTGAAAAGTGCAGCTATGATTCAAGTTTCATCGCAACTTGATGTATCTCTAAAAAAGTAAATTAGGTAGGGGTGCGGTGACACACCCTGGGTCCTCACATAATGCTGCTACAGCATGGAAGGACCTCACACACTTCACACATTCATAATACACGCACAGTTTTTGTCGTAGTACATATGTCACATTTGCTCCGACAGTCTGTGAGTATGTTAGGTGAGAGTTTTGGGTACCAACTCTAATCCAATTGTCAGACTTGTATTAATAATTAGGAAATGGCAATTCTCATTACATTTGTTTATCATCTTTGGATTAAACCTTTTTCAACATTCCTCTATATAATAATTGGGTAAGATTTTATGCGGAGATATATTTAACAAGTCGGATTACCAGCACCAGGCATAGGCCTCAGGTATAAGTGGAATTCAAGTGGTTATAATTTTGCTGAATGTGCTATTCTGGAGTGAATGTTGCTGATCAATACCCAGACATCTCCGCTTGAACATTGAATACAAAAACTTACCAAGAGCAGTAAAGAAATCAGTTGTTGTTAACCTATTTTTTAGCTATCGTGATGATTACTTTTGGCTGTGAATCATGTTCACGGTGAAAAGAAGAGCTTCTGTTAATGTGAGTTATGTATTATTCTTAATCAGTACAATGTGTTCTTATACTATTATATAATTTCTATACACATATGCAGGTATTTTAATAGACATCAGCCTACCTTAAGGCTGTTGAGAAATTACAAGTGAAGTAATAAAGAGATTTGCAAGTATAATGCACCTATCAATGTTTTCCCCCAGGGGGAGGGAACGGCGGACATATACGGGACTTTAGACTGAAAGCGATTCCCGACAGGCAGGAATTTGACATAATGAATGATTCCGGGTCCCGGGGTAATAGACTGGTCGGATTTTAGATCCCGGTAATACAGGCCCTGGGCCATTTGATAGATATATAGTATCTCCCACTGAGGGGATTTAGACAAATATGCTTGACTCGAGGGTGGGGAATTAGACCCAAAAAAATAAAAAAAATTGTCAAATTACCCTGTGTCAGCCTGCCACTCCCCGACCCTGGGGGAAAATATTGATAGGTGCATAACATAATTTCTTATGTTTGTTCAATAAATAGGTTACACATTCTGAAGAATTTGTTTTGTAGCTAAGTATTTCAAACAGATTGGCATTTAAGATGTGGTTGCCTCTTCAACCTCACATTTGTTCAATAAGAAAAGACAGTTTTACATTTCATTGTGAGAATGGCAATCTAATCTCAACATAGCTAGATAATTAATGTACAGTCACTTTGTTTTTCCGACCCAAACCAGTTTTGTATTCATTACCACTGTTAAATATTGCTTGATTGAGAATAGGAACTACATCGCATAAAATTCTTGTGTTTCATAATGTTTTATTGGTACAAAAAAAATTGGAAAATCCCATAATTAATATTAGGAGTGATATTAAATTGTGCCAGCAATGACTTTTGTAGTTACCCCATCAGCCATGTGTTTCCAATATGAAATACAATTACTCCCAAACATGTATGAACATCCTACACGTTCTTATTTATCATTGCAAGATATATTACATCTGTAATGAAACAACCATCTGAAAGTTTTAAGTATAAACACTGATTTCAGTATTTTTGAAAGTATTTTATAAAACGTTGAGTTCAGTATTTTGAGTCCAGGGGCAGTTTTCCAGAAACATCTTAAGTGAAATCTTATCCTTAGCCTTAAAATCGTCATTTTTCTCAAGCCTTTTATTCCATGTATACATAAAATTTTCTCAATGTTTACCAATGATCAACTTACTGTTGATTAATATTTACTTATTTGTCATTGGATGTATTAATTTATGTGTAGTTTTAAAAATAGTACCTTACAAACATTGGAACTTAAATGAAAGCATTTTAAGAAAAACTTTACATGTTTCTGGAATATGGCCCCTGATCATATAACTTGAAATGGAATGATGAAATGATGAGTTACAAAACCACATTCAAATAGAATGTAACATTGCCAACTTGCCTAACTACGCTCACAAAATGTATTGTGACGAGCCTTGGGCAAAATTATGTCTGTTCTTTGACAGTTGCCAGTGTGACAGTCTTCTGTATTATTCACAGAACTTTCTGTAGAAGAAAAGTCCTTGTACAATTGAAGCCAACAAAAGCAACAACAAATCTTTCCATATAAAGTATTTGGTTCAGGAAAACAATATCTAGAATCTACTTCCCCCCACTATTTCTGTTGTGACACAAGTGGTGATGATTCTGAATGTGAGTAATAGCAGAACGGAATGATGATATGAGGGGGCGTCGTGAGAAAACCGGTCTTAATGCATGTGCGTAAAGTGTTGTCCCAGATTAGCCTGTGCAGCCGGGGCAGCACTTTCCGCTTTTATGGTATTTTCTGTTTCAAGGAAGTCTCTACTAAACATAAATCCACTGCAGGAGGATAGTGCCATCCCGGACTGCACAGGCTCATCCGGGACTACACTTTACGCACATGCATTAAGCCCGGTTTTCCAACGACGCGCCTTATATATAAATGTATAATACCACAGCCTACTCTCTCTGCTGGGGAAGAACCTCATTGAAATATTGGTCGTGAGCCAAGCTGGCGGCTTTCTCCAAGTCTAATGCAGTTCTTGTGTATACAGCCAGGGAGGGGAGTAGTGACCTGGCCATTGGGACATTGTTTGGCATTGGTAGTCACTTGTTTAATTTTTTTTTTGTGTTTCCTGGTATAAGTTTATGTCTGGTTGATATGTATGAAATTGATTGCCAAAATCTGCATTATATTTCAATGACATAAAAACAAAATGGCATTTTTTCAAAAAATGTTACAACATTGACTGTGATGGCTTACTTGTAATTAAGACAAAAATAATTAATGTTTGTTGTTATTTTCATTGATTCTGAATAATATGGACTCATGATGCAATGATATCTTGTGTTAAATTATTTGAACAGTGTACAAGAATTAAGTGCCAGTCATGTATTTTATAATTTTATAACAAATTATACTTAAAACTGTATTGTTGTCAGATTTCTAGGAGCATGTAAACTAGATTGATTGAGCTGATGGTAGCAGCAAGCAGTTGTATTGACAAATATCTGTCATAATTGCTGGTCCCAGTCATTGATATGTGAAACAGGAGGGAGGGGGGAGGGGGGGAGGAGGGGCAGGAGGGAGGGGGGCAGGAGGGAGGGGGAGGGGGGGCAGACAGTTGTGGCCGTGCTGCTACCAGAGCTATCGGTTTCCATGCATGGCAGGACTGGGAGGCTGTATTGATCACAAGGCTGGCTGGCTTGCTCTTACAGGCCACAATGTGTGTGTGTGTGTGTGTGTGGGCGTGTATATGAAGCAAAATGTCTATTTACTGCAACAACTTTAAAGTTATTGTCCAATATTTCCAGTATCTGCCATAAATAAAGTCTTGCTCTGGAACATCAATTTTCCTGCCATTTTCAAGATTTATTCCCTGACAATATAAATTCGATTTCTATTCATGGATAATAGGATGAGGTGTGTTTTCTCTGGCTGTTTAAAGCATGGAATTGATACTTGTAAACAAATAAAGATGTCATCCTAAATCATTTCCAAGAAACCAATGCTATTTTCATACTATTGCGCATGTATGCGTTTCACAACATTTGCCATAGTGTCTTCTAACAATTCAATGTTCTTCCACAACGTCCAAGAATAGAATTTGTTGGCTGACAGACTAAGGTCTATATTTAGTAACACCTCCTGACTGCAATGTTGACCTCCAGCATCGAATTATTAGAAATAATATTAAATGTTTTATCCATAATCAGAATAAAATGTGTTCACTTAGTTGTGGCTGCAGGAGATATGTCTGTATTTGATGTCTTCAGTGGACTGGTCAATATTTAGAGCTGTACAGCAAATGATTAATTCTAGGCTCACAAAATATGCATAGCAGTCTAGGCTTACAACATTTGCGTAGGCTGTGTGTGGTGTCAAACTCCTCGCAGCGGTTACCTCCCCTATTGGTTAACGATAACCATTGCCATCACAAGTAAAATCCTTCCAGATCTGGAAGGATTACGTGTTTGTAACTTTTACTCATTTAATGCAACTCATTGCACTTTTCTATATAAATGGATTTTTTATATATCGTTTCCAGTAAATAATGAAATCAGAAAAAGAAAATAAGTAATTAAGACCATAAATAATATCTAGAACATTTAAATCGATCATCATCACATGGTTTGTTATGACAGCAGGGATTTAATTAGAGCTATGCTGGTAACCAGTCAAATCTCTGTGTGGAGGTTGGTGTGGTGTATGACAGCATTTTCTCTGTTGTTCCTTCTGCCACAAAACACAAGTGGTGTACTGTTTTCAGTGTAATTAATCAGGGTCTTTACTGATAGCCAGGCCTATCTGGAAGGCTGTATTTTGTCAATTAGATTGGAATGCTCTGTTGGAATGCTCTGGCTTTACTCCTTGTAGTATAGAAATTAACTGGCTTACAATTCTGTTGTCTTAAGGAATCTAATACAAGATACTTGCCTGGGTGTATTTGGGCATAATTTATTGCACTGGAACATGAAAATGAACTTCATAGGTAGATAGATCTAATTGAGGGGAAGTGCAGTGCACAAGAACTGTTAGTCTGCACCTCATACTTTTGGAGTTATTGCCCTTTGTTTATTTTCATACTTAATTTTTGTTCGGAGCGTAACTCTAAGACTATGTTAGCTATCAACTTGAAACTTCATAGGCAGATATATCTCATTGAGGAAAAGTGTATTGCACAAGAACCGTTACTCTGCATCATATACTTTTGGAGTTATTGCCCTTTGTTTATTTTTATACTTAATTTTTGTCCAGAGCATAACTCTAAGACTATGAAAGCTATTAACTTGAAACTTCATAGGTAGATAGATCTCATTGAGGAGAAGTGCAGTGCACAAGAACCGTTACTCTGCACCTTATACTTTTGGAAGTATTGCCCTTTGTAAATTGTCATGCTTAACTTTTGTCCGGAGCATAACTCTAAGACAATGAAAGCTATCAACTTGAAACTTCATAGGTAGATAGATCTCATTGAGGAGAAGTGCAGTGCACGAGAACCGTTACTCTGCACCTCATACTTTCGGAGTTATTGCCCATTGTAAATTTTTATTCTTATTTTTGTGTCACATTTTTGGTTTTAATAAGTCTTTTCTTTGTTTGGCCTGACTAGGCGACATATAGGGGTTACTTATGTTGGCGTCGGCGGCGTCTCCTTTCGCTTTCCGGAGCTAAAATAATAAGTAAAATTAGACTATTAAGCTATCAAGTTATTGCCCTTTGTTTATTTTCATACTTAATTTTTGTTCGGAGCATAACTCTTAAGACTATGAAAGCTATCAACTTGAAACTTCATAGATAGATAGATCTCAATCAGGAGAAGTGCAGTGCACGAGAACCGTTACTCTGCACCTGATACTTTGGGAGTTATTGCCCTTTGTAAATTTTCATACTTATTTTTGTGTCGCATTTTTGGTTTTAATAAGTCTTTCCTTTGCAATTAGCCAGAGTGCAGTGCTTTTGAAGATTTCAATAAATCTGTTAACAAAATTTGAGCATTTACCTTAAGTGCTTCTTCATATGGATTCACGTCAGCTATCCGGCATCAGGTGACACATCCGACTCGCGGAGTTCTAGTTAATTTATCATTTGGTTTTTTTTGTGACATTGAGCATTTTCAGTACAGTTGTAATGGTTAGTCAGCATGCATGTTGAGACACCTGAGGAAACTAGTATTCATTATGTAAAGAAAATGCCATTATTTATGGTATTGTAAATACAGAAATCACAGAACTGAACATCTGTGTTCGCTCTTTCTGGCATGTAGAAGGCAACCTTATAATAAGTTCCATGCGTTCATGTAGCTGCCATGAAGGTGGGAACATGTGTTTTATCTACATGGTATCTGGCAGGCTTATGTTGGTGTAATTAGCACATGGACTATCAGTACCTAGCAGCCAGTACTGATGGTGGCTGGTTGTACAGGACTGTTCAGTGTGGTAAATATTTGGGGATCGTTGGGTTGTTAGGTCAAACCAGTCAATAGTTGTATGTAAGCAAACATGATTTTGCTGTCTAGCTTTGTTGCAACAGAAACATCAATACGAATGTGGCATTTTAAATAGAGCTGAAGTGTGCACCAGTATTATTGTGAAACTGTTGTAACTGATATAGAAATGTTAAGCAAAAACAACAGTCTCACATTCAACCCGCGATTTATAGAGTTATATAAAAGTATTATTATTGTACATGCCCAAGTCTTCAGTGGGTATTTCTTTGTGGCAGTATCTGAGCTGAAACTGCTTCAGCTTAGAATGTCATAGCATTTGATTTATGTACTGAATGTTACAGAGTAACAAATCAACACTTCATGCAAACAACATTGTCCATTTCTCTCCATCTAAATAAAATCGTGACTGCCCAGTAATAACTCTTTAAAATTGTTCCGAACAGAACATGTCTAGTTTGCGTAATGTGACAAAAGCAAGTAAATGTTAACGATAACAGTTTATCAGCCTTTGAGTGTTGTGCACCATTTGAAGTGATAGATAAAGACTGCTTTAGACACACATAAAGCATTCTGCTCTTGTCTGCATTGCAACATTGTGATAAATTGAACTCACACATTTGAACATTTGATCACTTTGTTATGAATATTGGGACAGAAAATTGAGCGGAATGGGTCAAAGAATCATAATAATCTGACGATAAATGCATAAATAACCATATTTTGTGGTTTACTTGCTAAACCATGAAATAATAAATCATTCTGGAAAAAATATTAAATATGAGGCGCATATGGGAAAACTGGACTAAATGCATGTGCGTAAAGTGTTGTCCCGGATTAGCCTGTGCACAGCCTGTGCAGTCCACACAGGCTAATCCGGGACAGCGCTTTCAGCTTTTATGGTATTTTCTGTTTCAAGAAGGCTCTTCTAAACATAAATCAATTGTAGGCGGAAAGTACCGTCCTGGATTAGCCTGTGCGGACTTCAGAGGCTAATCCGGAACGACACTTTACGCACATGCATTAAGACCGGTTTTTCCACGACGTGCCTCATATAAACATTTTGTTCTTATAATATGACTAATGCATGTCTTAAGAGGGTTACCTTGTTTTCTTGGGTAAGACACGCAGCATTATTTAAAAAGTATTTTGAGTATACTTTCCCACTGTTGGCAGGTCCGATCAGTATGCAAGTCATACATCCTGCACTGGCAGTTTTTTTACATATTTCTCTCCCTGTGTTTGCAGACCAGACCTGATCCAGTATGACAAGCTGCAGAAGTCCAACCCGGTGTACAACCTGCAGAACGCCTTCCATGTGGCGGAGGAGAAGCTGGGCATCACGCCCCTGCTGGACCCTGAAGGTACGATACTCATGTTTGTTACATGTATTGTTAAAAATCTAAATGAGGCGTATCAGGCTTTATGCATCTGCGTAAAGTGTTGTCCTGGATCAGCCGGTGCAGTCTGCACAGGCTAATCCAGGACGACACTTTCCGCATTTATGGTATTTTCTGTTTCAAGAAAGTCTCTTCTAAACATAAATCCACTGTCGGTGGAAAGTGCCTTCCTGGATTAGCCTGTGCGGACTGCACAAGCTAATCCAGGACGACATTACGCACTTGCATTAAGCCCGGTTTTCCCATTACACGCGACAAATAAACTTTTAGTTTATAATGTCTAACACAACAATAATTGCCTAGTTTTTGCTTTAATTGTAAAAACAGAAACTTATCCTGATGTGCATTTAATTGATCCAGTTGCACTTTTGCCACCCTGTGTATTGTAGATGTCAACGTGGAGTTTCCGGATGAGAAATCCATCATCACCTATGTGGTTACATTCTACCATTACTTCTCCAAGATGAAGGCAGAGACTGTGCAGGGCAAGAGGATCGGAAAGGTGAACAAACACTATAAAAATTGATTCGCATTTACTTCCAAACTGGTTGTGACTTAAATATTTGAAGATAAATTACTATAGAGCTAGTATTGAATGGAATGCAAAATCGCAGATTATAATTCATGTGTCTTGAATTTGAAAAAACAGTTCCTAATAACATTATGATTGAAATAATCATGAACTTGTGTTAGTCTCAAATGCATCAGAACTGAAGTGGTATATATATGCCCCACAAAAATAATACAAGCCTAATCTTTATTATTATTATTTGATTTACTTATACAACTTTGTCTGCCTAATTGCATTGAAGATGACTAAATTTCTATGGTTTTGCTTGATGATAATTTCAATATCTGTCAGCACAAGTTTGTGTTTCCCAATGAGGCACTACCAAACATTTCAGCATTTTGCCAAATGAGGCCCATCAGACCATTTTCTTCCTAGTTAAAACAATTATAAATAATCCCCGGAATATCTTATAAATCATCCCCTGATTGTCTAATAAATCATCCCCTAATGGTCTTCCCTTGCCCCTTGCAGGTCATTGACAATGCCCTGGACACGGAGAGGAACGTTGACGATTACGAGACCTTGACCTCCGACCTCCTGGAGTGGATCGAGCACACCATCATGATCCTCAACGACCGGCAGTTCGCCAACTCGCTGTCGGGCGTTCAGGCACAGCTAACTGCTTTCAACCTGTACAGAACCTCGGAGAAACCTCCCAAGTATGTTGGTGTTGTTGTTGCTGTTGCTGTTATTGTGCACAACTTTGAATTTGGATGTAGGGTTAGGTGTGGTGTTAAATCAGTAGATCAATTTGATATTCTGACATCTTTTCTTCATAATATTTGCTGAGAAAGTCTGTCATTTAGTCGAGTGGATTTTGCTATAGAATACAACTTTATTTTGAATAACTAAAAAAAAAATTATGTGCTACATAATACAGGGCTTTCATTAACTTTTGAAAACTGGAAGTTTGAACTTCCTGGCCTCTGATTTTGGGAGTTTTGCTCATAATATTTGGAAGTTCTGACAGTAGTGCGCGACATAAATATGTACATTACAATATTCACAGCAGATATCACTACTCTTAGTATAGCTATTATTGTACTTCAGTCATGTTTTTCACTTCATGTTGTTGTTTTTGAGACCTATTGTAAACTTTGAATTATAATCAGGGCTTGCACTTAGGTGCACATTTTTGAAGTCCTCACAATTGTTGGATATTGGAAGTTTGTAAGCATTCTTTTTTGACTCGATACTTCCATGACTGCAATTGTGGAAGTCCTGTGACAAAAACTGGGTACAAAGTGTATTTCCCGGGATCCGGAATCATTCGGCGTGTCAAATTCCTGCCTGTCGGGAATTGCTTTCAGTCTAAAGTCCGTATATGCCCGCCCCCTCCCGCCCCCCCCCCCCCCCCCCGGGGGATAATATTGATAGGTGCAATATATATATATATCAGTTTGTTGTTGCATATGCCTGCCAAAACGTTCCACATTCCTTCTTTCTTTTATTGTCCACCACTACTGACATTTAACTAGTGATGATATATTCCAGAACTGTTATTTGTCTGTGGATGTTTTTGATGTGTTTGGTGTAATGTTTCTTTCCTTTATCTTTCAATTACATGATTGCATTATTGCATTGCTGCAAAGTGAGTCCATATTGTGTAATTATCCTCCAAGCACACAGGGCCTTGTTGTTTTACCAGGCACTGAAATGTCAGGTCACCATTTACCTATGGCACTGATGGTAGATGTACACTGTTTGATGGCTGTGCTATGAACAGTTTGAAAGGTCAAACTATGAAATTTGTCTGTAGCAAAACAAAAATTTGCTGATATCTGGTTAAAAATGTATGGCAGCTTATAAGATTTAAAGCAAAATTGGATCTGGAGAAACTTCTGGGTAATAAAATGAACCATGACCTGTATTTCGTATTTTCCATGTGTGTTGAAGACTGGGCTATGAAACATTTATTGAAAGCTTACCTTACTGAGAAACGACAATTTTTTTTATAATGCTTAAAAATCTACAAGCTTTATGTGGTCCAGGATGCTTTTGAGTCCTTTCATGGGTAGAACCAGTTCTCGTGCCTGTTGTGGAAATCGCTCGATCATTCCCTGAGCAGTGATTGAACTTAACATTTCGTGATCACAAAGGCAGGCGCAAACCCATTACACCTTGGACTCCTTAGTTTACTGTAATCCCAACCTTTGGTACAACTCAATGTTCCACTCACACCACCATATGAGGCATGTCGTGGGAAAACTGGGCTTAATGCATGTGCATAAAGTGTTGTCGCGAATTAGCCTGTGCAGTCCACGCAGGCTAATCTAGGATAACACTTTCCGCCTACAGAGAATTTATGTCTAGAAGACACTTCCTTGAAACAGAAAATACCATAAAAGTGCAAAGTGCCGTCCTGGATTAGCCTGTGCAAACTGCACAGGCTAATCCAGGATGACACTTTACGCACATTCATTATGCCCTGTTTTCCCACGACACGCCTCATATCTATTGAAGTACCTGATAAAAGGTCCACAATGTGGCTGTTAGATCCCACAATATATTTGTCACTCCCAGTGTAACTGGCTAGTCACTACCCGCATCACTTTGCTTGCATTACGAAAGCATATATCTTCATCTTTTGAAACTCACTCCCCCAACTCTCTGCTTGCATCAAAAAATGTAGATTTCTTCATCTATTTAAATCCCCAAAAAAGCCCACAATGTTGCTGTAAGGTCCCACAGTAATTTCGCCACTCTGTATTCACCTCGACGTTCCACTCATAACACCACATTCAGGGGTTTCATTAATTTTTCAAGTAGAAGTATACATCTTAAAAGTAGGGTGTGTGTGTTGGGGGTCCTGATAATAGCAAAAAATAGCAGGCAATAAGGTAGAAATAGCTGGATGATTTACCCGGCTGCCGGGTCTTATTGAAACCTGTGCACATTTTGACACAACTCAATGTTTCACTCGGTGTTCCACTCACTACCACAATATCTCTGCCTGCAGGTTTGTAGAGAAGGGCAACCTGGAGATCATGCTGTTCACGCTGCAGAGCAAGATGCGCGCCAACAACCAGCGGCCCTACCTGCCCGTGGAGGGCAAGCTCATCTCGGACATCAACAAGGCCTGGGACAAGCTGGAGAAGGCCGAACACGAGAGGGAGCTCGCTCTCAGAGAGGAGCTCATCAGGTGTGTAATATGTTACAGTATATTGTTGGGTTTGACAAAGACCTGGGCCCATATTTATAAAGATTCTTGAGCTATTCTTAACTTAAGTTGAACATAAGTCAAAATTAGAATTTGTGTTTAAAACGCTATGCTTTGGAACATTTGCATGACTAATGCTAGATATTAATACACTTTGAATTATATTACAAATTATGTGTCAAAAGCTTCCAGAAATGCATTACTTTGTCAGAAAATCCAATAATTAAATTTGAGAATTTTAAGAATTTTCGACTAAGATTCTTGATAAATACCAGCCCAAGGCCCATATTCATCAACCCATTCTTAGACTTAAGAGTAAAGAATAGACTTAAGACTGAAGAAAAAATACATGCATGTTTGCATATTTTGCTGGAAATCAATGTCAGTGTGAAGTAACAAGTCTTTCTAAATAAGGAATGCTAAAATTAAGAGTTAGTGAATACTGTGCGAGATCCAAACATAGAGCGTTCTTAGGACCGAGCGGTTTCAAGACTTTTTGTCATTCTTACGTCTTGTGTCTAAAAATAGGCTACAGAATACGGTCCCAGGCTCAGGTGTTTTCATCTGTTTCTTGGGTGTTATAAGTACTAGGGTCTTTTGATCAGATTCCCCATTTTGCTTTGCTGGTTTGATATATGGCATTCAATAATGTTTTCATTTTGGTTTATATCTTTAATTTGTTGAATCGTTTCTCTACTAGAGGGTTAGAACATATGCTAGAATTCTATTCAATTTTGAAATTTTAATTTTAAACTGGATCACCTTGTCATTGGTAAGACCAACGTTCTGTTGGTGCCGAGTGTCAGGCCACAACATTTTAAATTGTTGAGAAAAAACATTGATGAATGATCTTAATCTATGTTGACATTGATTTTCACGACATGCATTGTAGATATGTAGATTATTCAATCTTGTGTTAACAAAAGTTCCATTGAAAATGTTGCAGTTGATCAAACAAGTCAGGGAGGGTAAACAAACAAAAAGAGAAAAAGTGAAAATTATACGTTTTGTTATCTGTTTAAGACATTTAGAGTTCTGTAAATAAACACTCATTGGCCTTGAATATCATTGTTGGAAATGACGAGCTAAAAAAGTACCTTTTGAATTTCCTACACATGTGCTGTACTTGCTAAAAAATATCACAAAGTAGTTTTCTTGCAATTGATTTGTTCTTTATTCAGTCCAAACTTAGAATTAATTCTGTACATAAATAAAAACCTTGTTGCTTGTATTCAGACATCTAAATAGAACATTAAGCATATTTGTTCGGGTTTTCTTTGTTTCCTGCATCGTTTCTTCCATGGTAAATATGAGGCGTGTTGTGGAACAATCAGGTTGAATGCATGTGCGTAAAGTGTTGTCCCAGATTAGCCAGTGCAGTCTGCACAATGGATTTATGCTAAGAAGAGACTTCCTTGAAATAAAAAAATACCAGACAAGCGGAAAGTGTCGTCCAGGATTAGCCTGTGCAGACTGCACAGGCTGATCCGGGGCGACACTTTCGCACATGCATTAAGCCCGGTTTTCCCACGACACGCCTCATATATTTTCACACCAGAAAAAAGAAGCTAGAGCACAGATATCAGACTATAATATACAAGATATTTGATAAGGTTTTCATCTTTCACAAGATGTTCCTTACATGTTCTCTATATTTTCCTGTCAGACAAGAGAAGCTAGAGCAGCTGGCCGCCAGGTTTGACAGGAAAGCCGGTATGCGGGAGACGTGGCTTAGTGAGAACCAGAGGCTCGTCTCCCAGGACAACTTCGGACACGAGCTCGCGGCGGTCGAGGCGGCCACGAAGAAACACGAGGCCATCGAGACGGACATCAACGCGTACGAAGAGCGTGTGCAGGCCGTGGTGGCAGTGGCCGAGGAACTGGAGACAGAACAGTACCACGATATCGACAGAATCAATGCACGGTAGGAACCTTCTTGAATCCTTTGCTTTGTGTCCCGTTGCAGGGATTATCTCCGTACATGCCCGTTTCTATAAGCCTCATTGGTCAGAATATCTGACCCGTCCCCAGTGCATAATATGGCTGTATTTTTCCTAATTCTAAAACACCGCTTCAAAACACCGGCATTTCAGAATAATGTTGGTAGAGATGTTAACAGATTAATGAACAGATTGAATGGATTCTTTTTGTCTACAAACCTTAAGTGCTTACATAAATTATTAGCCTGATATTTATATTTTGGGACAACTATGTATACAATTTAATGGCAAATGTTTTCAAAGTCTAATATGTATATTTTGAGACAACTATGTATACAATTTAAAGGTAAATGTTATCAAAGGGAGGTTGTTTTAGTGAATATTCCAATATTGTTTGGTTGCTGAAAATTGAGAATGACAGAGGATTGCTGGTGTGTATGTTTGCAGGAAAGACAACGTTATCCGTCTGTGGAACTATCTACTGGAGCTGTTACGTGCCAGAAGGATGCGACTGGAACTCTCCCTGCAACTGCAGAAGATCTTCAAGGAGATGGAGTACATCCTTGACTGGATGGAGGAAATTAAGGTACTGTTCGTGTCATATTCCTCGCAAATACAGAGGCTTCAGGACTGTTGTATATCTGTATGGTCTACTAGTAATGATATGTGGCGCATCATGGGAAAACCGGGCATGTGTGTAAAGTGTCGTCACGGATTAGCCTGTGCAGTCCGCACAGGCTAATCCGGGACAGCACTTTCCGCCTACAGTGTATTTATGTTTAGAAGAGACTTCCTTGAAACAGAAAATACCATGAAAGCGGAAAGTGCCGTCCGCGGACTGCACAGGCTAATCCGGGACGACACTTTTCGCACATGTTTTACGACCGGTTTTCTCACGACGCGCGACATACATTGTAGAAAAGTTTGATCTGGCATTGTATATATTATAGGTTGTGCTATTATTTGCAAGAATATGTAAAAATCTGTATAAAGGAGGTATGACCACTTTTCATAAATCTGATCCTAGTCGAGTTTAAAAGAAATGGAAGTTTAATTTACTTCATATTTGACAATATCTTTTATGTTAATGGTTGTTGTTGAACATGATTTATACATATTTAGACTGAGGTTAACAGGCTGGCTTTGATATTTACAAGGTCAAGGTGACAGTGATGATACATTTTATGATAGAAACCTTGTTATTATAGACAAAATTACGCCACCTAAGCATTCCAAGGGCCTATCTGCTTCTTTAACATGTTAGATAGGCCCGTGTAATACTCGGGTGGCAATTATAACGATTTGCTTCAGTAGTTATAACTGTCACTCACTGGTTTCAGTCTCGCCTCATGTCTGAAGACTACGGCAAGCACCTGATGGGTGTGGACGACCTTCTGCAGAAGCACGGGCTCCTGGAGTCGGACATCCACGTGCTCGGGGAGCGAGTCAAGACCGTCAACCTTCAGGCCACCAAGTTTGTGGAGGGAGACTTCTCTGAAGTTGGAGGTACGGGATTTGCATTCTCAAAGTATCGTTGATATATTTTTATTTGTGTCTAGGTGACAATTATTGACAGTATGACAGTATCATAGTAGATGTGCATTTGAAGATTAGATCGTTAATTAATATTATATATAAAAAAAACAACTCAAAATTTGACAAAAACCTTGGAAAATTTAGAAGACATATTGACCATATTTAAGTTCGATGAAATGTTATTGAGTAATTTGGAGTAATTAAGACGATAAACTTTCGAAGCAGATCATTCCTGCCACTGACCCTTTGCATAAATTTCCCATTTTTAAAATTTGTTAATTGCCAATTTACTACATGGTACTGATATGCTTTGTTCACCTCACACCTTTAGGCTACAGACCCAGTGACCCGGAGATCATCAAAGACCGCATCAACGTCCTGGAGAACGCGTATGAGGAGCTGAGACTACTCGCGGAGGAGCGCAAGAGTCGTCTGCTGGAGTCGCGCAAACTCTGGCAGTTCTACTGGGACATGGCGGACGAAGAGGGGTGGATCCGAGAGAAAGAACAGCTCATGTCCACCCCAGACCTGGGTCACGACCTTACTAGCGTACATCTCCTTCTCAACAAACAGAAGGTATGCTGGCTCAGTCAGGAGCCAAATTAAGCCAAAATTATCTCGAGCCAAATTTATCTTAAGCCAAATTTATCTTCAACCGAATTTATTTCCTACAAAGTTTATATTTAGCCAAATTTATCTTTAGTCAAATTTATCATCAGCCAAATTTATCTTTAATCACATTTATCTTCAGCCAAATTTTTTATACTATGTTGAAATCATACACATTTGGGACATTTTATAGGGTTTAATGGAGAAAACGTTTTTCCAAATTTTCTTTAACCAGATATTCACATGTGTGGCCATTGAGAATGGCAATGTAAGTCTTGCCCTTCTGGACATAGTGTATAATGTTTAGTCTGTCATTTTTGGGTTCTTTCTGCAATGTTGTTATTTCTGCATTGAGTTTAAAGAATTTAAGCTGTGTGCTTTTTGTATGAAAAAGAGTATTACTCCTCCTTAACAAATGGGCTCTGGTGCTATCACTTGACTTTCTATATAATGTTTAGTCTGTGATTTGCTGGTGCTATCACTTGACTTTCTATATAATGTTTAGTCTGTGATTTGCTGGTGCTATCACTTGACTTTCTATATAATGTTTAGTCTGTGATTTGCTGGTGCTATCACTTGACTTTCTATATAATGTTTAGTCTGTGATTTGCTGGTGCTATCACTTGACTTTCTATATAATGTTTAGTCTGTGATTTGCTGGTGCTATCACTTGACTTTCTATATAATGTTTAGTCTGTGATTTGCTGGTGCTATCACTTGACTTTCTATGTAATGTTTAGTCTGTGATTTGCTGGTGCTATCACTTGACTTTCTATGTAATGTTTAGTCTGTGATTTGCTGGTGCTATCACTTGACTTTCTATATAATGTTTAGTCTGTGATTTGCTGGTGCTATCACTTGACTTTCTATATAATGTTTAGTCTGTGATTTGCTGGTGCTATCACTTGACTTTCTATATAATGTTTAGTCTGTGATTTGCTGGTGCTATCACTTGACTTTCTATGTAATGTTTAGTCTGTGATTTGCTGGTGCTATCACTTGACTTTCTATGTAATGTTTAGTCTGTGATTTGCTGGTGCTATCACTTGACTTTCTATGTAATGTTTAGTCTGTGATTTGCTGGTGCTATCACTTGACTTTCTATATAATGTTTAGTCTGTGATTTGCTGGTGCTATCACTTGACTTTCTATATAATGTTTAGTCTGTGATTTGCTGGTGCTATCACTTGACTTTCTATATAATGTTTAGTCTGTGATTTGCTGGTGCTATCACTTGACTTTCTATATAATGTTTAGTCTGTGATTTGCTGGTGCTATCACTTGACTTTCTATATAATGTTTAGTCTGTGATTTGCTGGTGCTATCACTTGACTTTCTAAATAATGTTTAGTCTGTGATTTGCTGGTGCTATCACTTGACTTTCTATATAATGTTTAGTCTGTGATTTGCTGGTGCTATCACTTGACTTTCTATATAATGTTTACTCTGTGATTTGCTGGTGCTATCACTTGACTTTCTATATAATTTTTAGTCTGTGATTTGCTGGTGCTATCACTTGACTTTCTATATAATTTTTAGTCTGTGATTTGCTGTGTTGTGTCTTCATTATGCTTACTTTTACATTGTGTTAGAATTTTTTTCAAAGCTAAGTCATGTGTATTATTTCTTATATCCAAACTGAAATTTTAATGTAAGTATGACATTATGGTGTTGGGATGAATTTAACTGTTTTATACATGTTTGTATGATAAAAAATGTTTGAATTACCTTGTAATAATATTAAACAATAGCATTTAGACCTATTTCTCTTCAGAATCAATATATTTTAATCTTTCTAGTGCGAGATTGTGTAGTAGATCTTGGTTTGACATGTGATACATATCTTATTAACACCCCTATGTCGCCCACAGAACATGGAGGATGAGATGACGGCCAGACACACCCACCTGCAGTCCGTACTTCAAGTCGGAAACGATCTCATTTCGGCAGGCAATTTCGGCGCGGAGAAAATCCAAGAGCGCATTGACGAGATCAACGAGCAGTGGGAAAGCCTCATTGACCTGGCGGCCTTCAGGAAGAAACGCCTCAATGAAGCCGTGGACTTCTATCAGGTACTGTAAAATCATTTTAATTCACGGTGGTCTAATTTTCGCGTAATCTGTGGCCCGAAATGGCACAAATTATGACACCGTTTAAATTTTGTTTTTGCATGATTAACAGTTTTTGTGAACTTCTTCTTACCAGATATGTGTTTTAAACTGTAATCATATTTGTCATATTTCCTTTCAGTTCTTCGCAGACGCCGATGACATTGACACTTGGATGCACGACACTCTGCGTCTGGTCTCCAGTGACGACGTGGGCCGAGACGAGGCCAGCGTGCAGTCGCTTCTCAAGAAGCACAAGGACGTCACGGACGACCTGAAGAACTACCAGAGTGTGATAGAGGCACTCCATGAACAGGCCGCCAACCTCGGAGAACAGGTGGGTGGGGGGCTGCATTGGCTAGGGTAGTCACTGCATAGTCTTGTGTTTAAATTGAATTGCAGAGTAGAGACTGGACAAATAACAAAACAGTGCATTAAACAAATACGAACGGAATACAATAAAACAGACAACGAAAAACATGGCTAATAATGTTAAATCTAATTGAAATTCATTAAAAATTGTTCCTGTTTTAGAGAAAAAGGTGTAAGAGATAAAAACTAAATGCCCTTGGTGTTTACTTCAAATATTCTTATTTACAATGTTTGCTGCACCGAAAGTATCCGACGTCAGATGTCGTAAACCCAAACCGTCCAGAGTAAAACATCAAGTTGTATACAAAGGTTAATTATGGGGTCTCCTTGATGTAATGGATATGGTGTCCATTTTGCACTGGAGAGATCATGCTTTCGATCCCTACTCAGCGAGCGTTCAAAAGATATTTCTCGTAAGATACACCAAGTTCTGGTTCTTCCCAGAAAAGGGACTCGAAAGAGTCTTGATATGCCTTTAGCTTTCAACATAATCTAGGTGCAATAGGTTTACACTAAATTGTTTACATTTATCATAGCAAAGTTTGCCTATTCAGGACAGAGAATCCGATTCAGTGCAGACGACATTAGGTAGCATCGACCGGCGCTACACAGAGCTTCTGGAGCTGTCTAAACTCCGCAAGCAGCGGCTCCTTGATGCTCTCTCACTGTACAAACTCTTCAATGAGGCCGACAGTGTCGTCACGTGGATTGATGAGAAGGTGAGGGTTTAAGATTGTTCCTAAAGTAACCATTTTATATTTTTATCCAAAGTTATGTTTTTCAGTGTATAACCATAGTTGATAACCCATAGTATAACCACATACTTTGAAAGGCTTTTGGCGTATGTAGTAAACAGTTTAACTTTTAAGTGGTAAAATAAGGTTTGAATGCAACGAGTTTTGTTTAACCCTTCAAGGAGTAGGGTTGTTGTTTCATCCCCTGACATGTTCTTCAGATCACACAGCTGTAGGGATACTATTTTTTTGTGTAGATATAAATACACGAGACGTTTATATTTTTAGCAGAAATAACATTGTTCACAGAAATGCAATATTGAGCCTACTTGCAGGAGAAGCTACTCACCACTATGATGATCACGGACGACATTGAGGAGCTGGCCATCATGCGGCACCGTTTCGAGGGTTTCGAGCACGAGATGAACGCCAACGCCTCCAAGGTGGGCGTGGTCAACCAGTTGGCACGTCAACTGCTGCAGGTGGAGCACCCGAATGCTACCGAGGTCATCCAGAGACAGAACGACCTCAACACTAGGTAGTTCGATGGGAATTGTTCTGAAAAACTTTCTCCCTTGATATGGTAAACATGTAGCTAACCTTTTCGCGAAGCAATTCCTATATAATTGCATTATTTTATATCTCAACTTTTAGGAAAATGGGTCTATATAGGATTAACATGTGTTGGTCTGTCTGTCCCTCTGTACGTAACCTAATCTGTCCGTCTGTACGTACCCTAGTCTGTCCGTCAATATATCCGCTTCATAACATGTAGATGCCTGGAAGGATTTTTATGTAACTTTTTATTCTCCATGTGAAGTTCTTTTTGAGTGAACCATGCTTGTCTTTGAAAGATCAAGGTCACAATTGAAGTTCATTATCTATGTCAAAGCAGTATGTTCGGGTATTTATCACCTTTATTGATAGCTCTAATTGTTACAATCATTTCTACAAAGAACCTCTCACTTTCATGCAGTTATTCTAACAATATTAATTAAAGTGAAGAGATCTATATTAAAGGGTTTTCAAAGAATGTAATAAATGTCGCACGTAGCCCATCTGTTACATATTCATGCTTACATGTATATGATTAGTTTGAGGATGATATTACAGAGGGTTAATACACGTTCCTGTCCCATTAATGTTCACTGACCTCTGTGTTTCTGTTGCCTGCAGCTGGAACAACCTGCGTGAGCTGGTGGAGGCCAAGCGGGACGAGATAGAGGGTGCCCATGGGCTGCAGAACTTCCACATTGAGTGCAATGAGACCATCGTGAGTATCCCATCTGCCCGAGTTCAACATCCACCTGTCCTTCAAAGAGTAAAATGAACCGAGTTAATATTGACTCACAAGTTTGTGCTTTCTTTACATTTAGTGTAAAAGAAGCCTTTGTGAGTCACCCATTCATCTGTCCTTCAAACAGTAACATAATTATATTGAGTTAATATTGACTCACAAGTTTGTGCTTTCTTTACATTGTGTGAAATGAAACCATCATGAGTTACTCATTGAATGTTATTAAAAAACTTGAAGTATAGCTTTAATTAAATAGTTAAAACTTTCTTTCTGCAATGTATTTCTTCATTTGTTATTTTTTACAGTCGTCCTCTTGTCCCATATATCTTAAGTTCATGTGAATGAATACATTTATTTAGTATTATTAAAAACTATTATGAAAGCAATGTAATCAGTATTCACAAAAACCTGTTTTCATTAGTTTCAGAATTGCGTACGTACACACGAGAATGTGACCATTGCATGCATCATGTTTACCATGTCTTGCAATGTGTGCTTGTGTGACATATTTATCATGTCTTTATAATGTGTGTTTGTCTTCTGTATTTTAGAGCTGGATTCACGAGAAGGCGAAGATCATTGAGTCTACAGAAGAGCTGGGTAACGACCTGACTGGAGTGATGACCCTGCAGCGTCGCCTCAGCGGCATGGAGCGCGACCTGGCAGCCATTCAGGCCAAGGTGAGTACAGACAACCAACGGCATTGCTCTGCTCATTTGAGTGAGATGTAGTTGCTCTACTGGACATTGCTTGCCTTGTTTCAAGTGTACAGGTTTTACAATAACATTCCGAGGGTTCAAAACCAGATATTTGAGGCCAAATGCTATTGATTTCAGAGGCAGTTGGTACCTTCTCGTTTTCAATCGTCAATTTTATACATTGTTGTTAATTTGTAATTATTAGTTTCCATCTTTTTGAAAATTTTCATTATGCACTACTTATTCTCGCTAATTTTCTATAGACAAAGAACAAAGTTATCGTTGTTACATTGCCCAATAAATAAACAATGCAAAAAGAAGTCTTGACACTGAGCGGAGCATAGTAGAAGTAGTACCAATCACAGTTGCAAAAATATATGTCAAATCATGTTAGACGTGAAATAATTTTTGTTTTATCTGCCAATAAACAACTCTTTGTCGTTCTGATGTGCGGCTATTAAACAACTCGGGCTAACACCCTCATGGTTTAATTTGTAAGTATCAGCACTCTAATTTGTTGTTTGTTGGCCGATAAACAATGATTAATTGAAAATTATTTCTTAAGTATTAAATAGTATTCTCTGAAGTACTTCCAAGTGTTGGTACACCTCTTTTTCCTTGTTAGAGCTGAATAAACATTTTCTTATTTTTTGGTATCCTTCTGGCAAAGACCGCAGAATTTATGAAAATCTTGTTAAGAACAAAAAAATCAAAATTCATGTTTCGTTCATGACAAAGACCACACAATTGTGGCAAATGTTGTTAGGAAAAAATCTTCAAAATTAATTTAATGTTCAATTAAGAGAGTGACAATACGTTATGTACATGTTTCCTGTTCTGTTTGCAGCTGGAGTCACTGCAGGCGGAGGCAGAACGTCTGGAGGAGGAGAAACCAGATGAGGCAGAGGCCATCCGCGTCAAGATAGCCGAGATCAACAATGTCTGGGTCAACCTCAAAGACATGGTACGAACACTTACACTCGACGTCTGTTTGTCTTAGACAGTTTCATTGTTAAATAAATAACCTAAAATCTGTTTGTCGAATAACAGTGTCTTGACTTTGTAGTTAAAAGCTATGAAAATATATAGTTAATTCTAAAAAAATAAGCAGAAAAAGATTTTTTAACCATAATAGTTTAAGTTGGTATTTTGTGGTTTACTTTAGTGTGCTTTCATTTTTTTTTATAAATAAAACGACATGTTGATGTTACTTGTTATATTGTGATTATGATAAAAAAGAAAACAAAGAATAGAAAACAAAAATTTTAATTCACAAAATTGCATGCATTCAGTTGACCTTGTACAATGCTCCACTTGCAGCTGAAGGAGCGTGATGAGAAGCTTGGTGAGGCGGGCGAGACCCAGCGTTTCCTTGGCAACCTGGACCACTTCCAGCAGTGGCTGTCACGCACGCAGACCACCGTCGCCTCCGAAGACTCGCCTAACAGTCTCGCGGACGCTGAGAAACTCCTGAACCAACACCAGCAACTGAAGGATGAGATCGACGCGTACGCCCCGGAGTATGCCAAGATGAAGGAGTTTGGGGAGCATGTGACCGAGGGACAGACGGACCCCCAGTACATGTTCCTGGCCCAGCGGTTGAGTGCCCTGGATGATGGCTGGAAGGAGCTGCTTCAGATGTGGGACAGCAGGCAACAGGGGCTCTCTCAGGACCTCAACCTACAGGTACAGGTTCTAATATTCGTAAACATTCTCTTCAAGTCCGATATTAGCCAATGAATTAACTAGGTTTTATACAATATAGTTTGCATAATAGTTGTTTCTGCTAACCTACTCGATTGTTATAGACATTAGGTGCATTGTTGGGTATTTTACAATGATTAATTTTAAATATTGGCCAATGAATTAAAATGCTTTTATGCAAAAATAAGATGAAGTGTTAAAAAGTAATGGTAGTTGTAAGCGTCTGGTCCCTTTTACTGTACATTATTGTACTACTTCTGGAGCATTGTGAATTCACTGGAATGATATCAGGTTTTACAGTTTGAGACTATTGGAGACAAAGTTCATTCACTTTTTTTGATATTTTGAAAAATTAAAAAAAAGTTACTTTCTTTGTCAACCTATTTGGTATGTGTCAGACAAAAAGTGTAGCGGTACATACTACAGCAGAGTACTGCACGTATAAAAGTTACCAAACCCCCTAAAATCTGAGTTCTTTTGTTTTCCTTCATCATCACAAAGACTAGTTCGTAATAATACGTGTGGAATACGACCTGATCAGTCCAGCAAGGTTCATTAACTCCTGATGCGTGTTCTCTCCCACAGATGTTCCTGCGTGACGCCAAGCAGGCCGAGGTTCTGCTGAACCAGCAGGAGAACTTCCTGTCTAAGGAAGACGTGCCGGTGAGTACCAGTCTGAACCTGTAGTATACTGTCTGTAGCCACATGACACTCCAAGCCTGTAGAACAATGTATGTAGCCACGTGGTCGTGACCTCTGTTTTGCCGCGTGGTTGAGACTCCATTTTGTCATGTAGTGGTGACTCCCCTGTGGTCATGTGGTCTTAATTCCCTTTTGTCGCAAAGTGGTGACTGTCTTTCCCAAATCAAGCCAGACATCATGTCTTAAATGTCATTTGGATGTTTTCATGTTTTCATTGTACTCCAAAATATCTGCTCTTGTTCAAATTTTAACCATAATTTTGTATTCGTCAGAACTTTTGTAAATGATTTTCTGAATTGTATTTTTGGCACTTAACTTGTATGTCAAGTAAGAATAACTGGGGGCATCATGTTTATAAGAAATACTGAATTGTATTTTTTGGCACTTGTATGTCAAGTAAGTATAACTGGGGGCATCATGTTTATAAGAAATACCTTAGTATATAACGACAGTCCTTAACTTCTTAAAATGGTGAATTTTCAAAAGCCAGACCTACCCATTAATTTTAATATAGAATGAACCATTTTCTATATCCGTAAATTAGTTCTGTGTCTGTTTTTGTATCAGCATGAAATCACCTTTACTGTGCACAATTGCAATTGGTGTAGGCTACAAATTGTATGTTTTTGTACCTGTAATGTCTTGCATATAACAAGGTCACATGCAGTGTGTTTTTTTCCAAAAATTATGAAATTATGTTCCAGTAGTAGATTTGTTTGAAAAAAAAAGGCTGCAAATCTCTGAAAGTTTGAAATTGTACCATATATACCAGTTTTTGGATTTTAAAAAGAAATAACAGTAAGATAAATTTTTAAAAGTTAAAAAAAACAACAACAACAAAACAATAAGCACAAACAGGATTGTAATGGAATGAAGGGTACATTGAATACTGGTCTACAACTTAAATCCATCATTCATAATGATATTAAAGGGGTTATATACAATTACAGTGTCAACATTTCACTATCTCATATTTGTACAAAACAAATAAGAGAACGAATATAATTGAGGAAAGTTAAAAAAACAAAAACAGTTATATGTACCATATTTCATGTGTTTTTTTTAATTGAACTTCTGTATTACAACACATTTATTCCTAGGGCTACGCCGATAACGACATTTTAATCGTATTTTTGGGTGAAACCAAAAAACGTGTCCATGTAATATTTTGGCACAGAACTTGCAACAAATAGTGGATTTCCCATGTACATGAATGAGTTTTCGACTGGAATACAAAAAGTATTTTAACAGCGTAAAGCTCATATGTCAAGGATTTTCTAATATGAGTTCTTGTGAAATTTTATAAAAGTTTGTTATTCATCAGCGTTTTATCGGTTTTATTTTACTTCTATCTTTTTGTTCGAAAATTTGATGAGATCATACATACCCTCTTTAAGGATCAATAGGATCCACGTCTAAAACAAAATAAGCCTTTTTATGTTAAGCACATGCGTGCATACATTCTGCAAACAAATAAATGGTCAAATTTATTGTGAACCCTTGTTTAAACCAAGTTTTCTTTTATCTTCCTAACAAAAGTACAAACTCCAAATTTCCTTTACTCTTTGAAACAAAAATCATGACATTTTTGTGAAATGTGTGTATGTACCTGTTTCTATGTCACGGCTCACCACTGCGTTACGATGTCTAGTGGTCAGCCGTGAATGTTTTATTCTGCTTTCTGTAGAATGCACTTGGATTTATTGATATGAAGGTAACGAGCTGTTAGTCTACACCCGTGTCGCATGCGTGGCCTATTGTGATGTCTTGTGTTTCACTTGTGTTGCTTCTTGACGCATTATTTTTGTTAAAATCCTCTACAAGCTAGTCTTTAATTTATTCCTCCTTAAATATGAAAAGTGAAAACCAAAGTTAAGTCCTTTTTATAAAAACAAAATGCCATTTAAAAAAAAATCACGCTTCAAGGTATTTAGATAAGGGTTTTCCAAGAAATAATACACAAATGTTTGGCTACCTTTGAACCCATAGTTTATTGCCACTATTGGTTGAAGTATTTTGAAAATGCTGTTTTGAATAACTGCAATTTCTTTAATTACAATTATTTAGTTTTGTGATTGGTGAACTTGATGTGGCTTATTTGAGTTTCCATAATACAATGCAGTCATTTTTACTTCGTTTTGTGCAGTTGGCTTATTTCCTTATTTTAATTTTATTTACAGTTTGTTTAATAATTAAATAATATATGAAGTGGTTTATGTTCACTTACACTATTCTCGAACAAATGTGACCGACTAGTACAGTTTTAATTGCAATTTTTTTTTACCTTTAATAAAAAGTTTGATTTATTGTACTAGAGGTGGAACCACTAGCCATATCTCGATTGATTCGATTTTGATGTTGATTTGAAATATTATTTAGTTGAATATTTCGATTTGATTCATATTTCCTTTTACCGGCTTGTGTTTGTGTATATGGAAAGAGTGGATGACTAGTAGACTGTGCTATAAACATTATGGCTTTACAGACAGCAAATCAAATGTTTGAGGCATATAACATAACGCACACACTATGATCATCTTCCACTGGTAATAATGTTTCACAACTAGTTTAGTGTAACAGCAAACATGATGGCGAGATCTATTTGCATGATTAAGCGACACAAACACAATAATTTTAGTTAACAATTTATGACGAATAATCTATGAATAAAAAATAGAGAATCAAATCAAAATGTGTTGGTTTAGTATCAACATTCGAATCGGGTCATTTAGAATTATTTATCGATGCATCAAAAGAAATGTTGCAGCTCGAAATTGCACAAATAACTATAAAGTTTTATCATAGGTTAATCAAATAGCTCCAATTTATTTGTCAGCAAGGTGTAACTAAATTGGAACATCTTCTACATAAAAACTTTAAAAAAAGATTATTTTTTTCAGGAACGTTTTTTTAATATAAATTTGGCCACCGTTGTATTACAAGGGCCTTCTTGATCACATGTTAGATAGGCCCTTGTAACCCTAAGGTGGCGCTTAATCAATGTTTTTACCCTGATTTTCAGCATATATAAACAGAACATACAAACTGGTTGTTCTGTGCATTAAAATAGGAACAGTTTTGTAGTTAAAAAATATATCATGTTTCTGTCCCATAGATTTCTTCCAGATTACTAGAAAACAAGTTAAGTGTCAAATATCATTAAATATACCCAGTTTTTATCCCGTTTGCCCCTCATACATCACCAGAACAAGTTGGCCATTTGTGGCTCCAAATAGTAACATCTTAATCAAATAAACATTTGAGGACAGCACTTTCTGCCTACAGTGGATTTGTTTTTAAAAAAGACTTCCTTGAAACAGAAAATACCATAAAAGCAGAAAGTGTCATCCCCGATTAGCCTGTGCGGACTGCACATGCTGATCCGGGACGACACTTTACGCACATGCATTAAGCCCGGTTTTCCCATGACACGCATTATTTTGTTTTTGTGCCTTAGATTTTTTTTCAGAAATGTGCTTCTATTTTTAAATATGCCTCATTTTCACCATGGTGTCCCCCGTACATCCACAGAACACGCTGGAGGCTGCAGAGAACCTGATCAAGCGGCATGAGGCGTTCATCACGACCATGGATGCCAACGATGAGAAGATCAACGCGGTGCTCACGTTCGCTAACCGGCTCATGGAGGACAGCCACTATGCAGCCGACAAGATACACAAGAAGGCAGAGAACATCAATGAAAGGTCAGAACTGAGGATCACTGATGTTTGAATGAGATCCGATTTAAAATAAAGTTGACCTTTAATTATCACTTGTGTCTACATTTTTATGTATTAAAAAATATTGAAAACAGTGGTCTATCCTTAAATGTATGCATTTATGTATTTATTGAAAACAGTCCATATGTCCTGTAAGTTATGCAAATTGTTTCTAAAATTTTCCAAGCAGTCAGCCAGTCAATATTTTTCGAATACATAAATCGTCCAAAAGTTATAATCAGAGTATTTTGTTTGTATTAATAATTTCCATCCGATAAAACTAATTTTGAGAGTACAAACTAATTCTGAAAGTAGAATTCTTGTTATAGAAAATAGGGACTTGACAGTTCTAATTTCTCAGCACTCCGGTGCCTGCGTACTGAAGACTGCGTGAATGTTTCAGACGCAACACGAACCGTCAGCGTGCAGACGAGCAGCTGGACCGTCTCCGGGACCAACTGTTGCTGCAGCAGTTCCTGCAGGAGTGCGACGAGGTAAGGGGGAACACGTTGTAACAGCCCTGGGTTTAGGGGCTCCCGTGTTGTAACGTTTTCCAGTGGGATGGTGCACAAGTAATTTGATTACTTCAGGTTGGGGGGAGTGGGACCACATCGAGACTTGGGTTGGGGACTCCCATGTTGTAATGTTGTTGGTGGGGTCAGGGTCAGGTGGGTGGGGGGGGGTGTAAACACATTGCAACAGCCTCGTGTTGGTTGTTGGATATCAATGTCTGATTGAATTGTGTGGGTGTAGCAAAATAATTGAATTGACAACGGTGAACAATGTCAGGCCTAAATATGTGTATTCTGTTTATGTTTGCGTGCTTTGATTTTTGACAGTCATGTTTAATTTTCAGTGAGTCTATAACTTGTTTGGGTTGTTCTGTATTATTACTTGATATCTTAAAGCCGCAGTCCATAGAACATAATTCAATGCATATTAAATTAGCATTAGTTAAAATGTAAGCAAATTAGTCTTATTCGATGCAAAACTGTTTCTTATTTCAGAAATGCATTTAATAATGTCTTATGTTCTCAAATGCTTGGTACGAACGAAATGTACAATATACATGTCGATTTACTCCAGATGAATCGCCAGCTACCACATAAAGAAACTGTACGATAGGAAGTTTCCAAAACATTATTATTCTGATTTCAATGTGTCTTTTGTATGTTGATCAATAAGATGTCCTTTAGAAACGATTGCCGTACAGTTGTATTTTATGAACATTTTATGGACTGCTGCTTTAATTAATCTTGGTAAGAATATTAAGAACCAAAACACTGTGCTGTATCTTACAACATAGCAACTGCCAACATTGGCCCTTGTGTAACATCTGTGTTTTGGGGGACAGATACTACAGAAATTCACTTGCTTTGAAGGCATTGGGTGACATACCTGTAATGTGATTTGAGAATACAAAAGTATTTATTACATTTTCCGCTTGACAGTTGCGAGACTGGCTACACGACAAGATGGCCGATGCGGAGGATGAGACGTACCGAGACGCTAAGAATCTTCACAGCAAGTACCTGCGCCACCAGGCGTTTGAACGCGAGATTGCCGCGAACAAGGACAGGCTGCTGCGGCTACAGGAGGTGGGTATTGTTGGGAAAAGGCAGGGGTTTTGTATAACTGTCCTAAAGTTCAGTGTTTTAAAAGAAATGAACATCTAATATTCTTCTATTTACAAATGATATTGTGTTTCCTTAATATGTGTTTCAAACAAAATCTCAGCCTGCTTACTGTCCCAAATGAATCCAAAACTGGGAGTGCTATTTAACTTAGTTTCAGGAAGTACTTGATGAACTTTTATTAATTGAAACACGTTATAATTGTGTTCTGTTAAATGTTCTTGATAGAAGTTTTTCTAAACCATTGACAATATCTATCATTTCAGTATGAATATTTAATTTGAAAAACAATGCCTCTTGAAAGCCAGAAGGTGTCATCAGCTAATGTGAAAAGAAGACTGATAGGCTTTCATTAAAAAGAGAGAAATTGTCCCATGCATTAGAATGTTCCTCTTTTTAGCTGATTTCTTCTTCTTTTTCACTGAAATTTGTCATCTGAAAAGTTTTTGACATTTGTCATATTTGTGGGGTTAAGGGTTTTTAGCTGTTTTTCATTCTCATTCTCATGTCCATTCTCATGCCTGAAGTCCACATTTTTATCTGTACTTCTGCAGGCTGGGGAGCAGTTGATGGAAGAGAAGCCGGAGACTCGAGAGCAGATCGAGCCTATCCTAGCCAACCTCTCCACACAGTGGGACCAGCTCGAGACCACGACCACCGAGAAGGCGGATAAACTCTTCGAGAACAAGCGGGCGGTCCTGTACGAGCAGAGTTGTGACGATATCGACGGCTGGGTGACGCAGCTCGAGTCTCAGATCATCCAGGCTGAGTCGGCCAAGGATCTGACCACCGTCAACCTGCTCATGCAGAATCAAAACGTATGTGTGGCTTTCTCTATGAGTTGTTTTGGTACTTTATTCCAAAACTTGCCTTTGCAATGATGGACCACACTTGGTCTTGACTTAAGGGAGTGATGGCCAAGCCACACACTTGGTCTTGACCTAAGGGAGTGATGGCCAAGCCACACACTTGGTCTTGACCTAAGGGAGTGATGGCCAAGCCAAAGATGTCAAAGTAATTCTCCTTTTTAAACTGTTGCTGGAACTTATGTGGCTCCCTCAACACAGTTTTATGTAGATAATATTATAATAAAGTTTGGTGGGTCACTTTTGGTCATGACCTATTTGAGAAACGGTCATATATAAATCAAAGGAATTCACAGTGTAAGTAAATGGCTGAATGTAGGTGCTCCCTTTACAGGCTGTTTCTTGTAAATAACTCCATAACTTGCCAGTTAGCACTGTGTCGGGGATCAGCCATTCCTCTGAAGATAAGCCTTACTTACATTTAAGTGAGCAACTGGCTTTTGATACTGATTTCTGATGTTTTGATTTGTCTTAAGAATTGAAATGCTCTTCGGCGCTTCATCGATGTATAAAGGTCAGTTTTGGGGCATCTTATTTGCATAAAGCCAAAAGCTTTATGTAAATATTAGATGCACAACCAGCTGACCTTCATACATCGATGAAGTGCCAAAAAGAGCGTTTCAATTTTTATAATTACAATTCTAATTACAATTGTGCGTATGCTTTAAAATTTTACCTTGAAAGAAAAAAATAATTTGGGATTTATTTTTTGCAATTCGTGCAGCAATACATTAAAGTACCGGTATCATCCGTAGGCTCCGCCCCTTGCACTTTAGTAGCGTTGTGTAGAGCTATATTCATTAGAGGCTATTTATAAAGCAGTCCCTTAGGAATATTAATTGAGACGACCAGTTTCATTCTAAAATAAAAGCCTGTCACATGATGTGTTTCAGCCAATCAGAACACTGTAAAATCATGAAACCAAAGGAAATTGTAATTATATGCTGTTGAGTAATGATATAAAACATGTATTGTCTCCTTATAATTACGATTACTTGCAATGTTCATGCTAAAGCTAAAGATCAATAGACAAAAAACAAGGACCTATGGCAGTAAGGGTGGCAATTAAAATGGGCATAATACCAAGGACCTATGGCAGTAAGTGTGGCAATTAAAATGGGCATAATGCCAAGGACCTATGGCAGTAAGGGTGGCAATTAAAAGGGGCATAATGCCAAGGACCTATGGCAGTAAGGGTGGCAATTATAATGGGCATAATGCCAAGGACCTATGGCAGTAAGGGTGGCAATTAAAATGGGCATAATGCCAAGGACCTATGGCAGTAAGGGTGGCAATTATAATGGGCATAATGCCAAGGACCTATGGCAGTAAGGGTGGCAATTAAAAATGGGCATAATGCCAAGGACCTATGGCAGTAAGGGTGGCAATTATAATGGGCATAATGCCAAGGACCTATGGCAGTAAGGGTGGCAATTAAAATGGGCATAATGCCAAGGACCTATGGCAGTAAGGGTGGCAATTATAATGGGCATAATGCCAAGGACCTATGGCAGTAAGGGTGGCAATTAAAATGGGCATAATGCCAAGGACCTATGGCAGTAAGGGTGGCAATTATAATGGGCATAATGCCAAGGACCTATGGCAGTAAGGGTGGCAATTAAAAATGGGCATAATGCCAAGTACCTATGGCAGTAAGGGTGGCAATTAAAATGGGCATAATGCACCTATTAATATTTTCCCCAGGGGGGAGTAGCGAGCATATACGGGACTTAAGATTGAAAGCGATTCCCGGGTCTCAGGAAATAGACTGGTCGGAAATATAGATAGGTACCTAATCTGGGCATTTAGTATGCCTTATTTTCTCATGACACACCTTCCATTTCAGTGGACGTATGATATTATAAAAGAAGTATGTTGTTTTTGGCAGTTTGTGTTGTTTTCAGAGAATCTTCTTCAACACTTGTGTCTAGATTAAGATGTCTGTCAGATTTCACTGAGAACTGTCTGTGTTTTGATGGTTTTGCAAAAACATGTTTCTGTCTCGGTGAAGGGGTGTGAATATATGGCTCTTTTGGTGCTATTAACACTTTGTATTTTTTAAGTTTTTACAATTTTTAGTGTGTGCAGTTTCACAAATTCTGTCAAATATCTAATGCCTTGCTTGTGAAATACTGCTGGTTGAATATAATAGAAAAAAATGTTTTGATGTTTCTACATATCTTTCTGGTTTGATGTAATTCAAGATTTGATACACAAATGGTGAACCAAAACCTATATTGGGTGTGTCACAGACTTACTGCAATGTCCAAGATGTTATTATTATATGGCCGGGCGGTGAAAAGTGTGCAGCCAGTCCGGGACTCTTGCTATCAGGGCGAGGGCTCTACTGAGTGAGCTAACCGGGCTGCTTACACACTGATCACCAATCCCGCTTTAGTTCGGCACCGTGACAATGACATGATTGAAAGACCTTTGACTTTTCTTGAATTTAGCTTTGCACCTGCTGATTCTTGTTTGTGAGTTTAAAGGCAGATTCAAATGTTAAGATTAATGACGAGTGTAACAAAAATGCACAGTTGATGAAAGTGAAGTAGACTATTTGTTTAATTATTTGAAAATGAAAACATAAATTGTTATTAATTGTTTACAGCTTATTGAACAGCTTATTTTATTAGGCATTGGAACACAATTCTGAATCAAATCTAATATTAATTAAAAAATGGTAATTTATTTTCAAATACTGATTTAGTAATGTAATATCATCTTCAAAATTTCACCTGCTCGTATTTATGACAATGCAATTATCAAAAGAACCCATATTTCCACACATGTCCGTGTCAGTTATGCTCACCTCCACCACGTGTGTTACAGCTGCTGGAGAACCAGATGAAGATCAAGGAGCAGCAGGTCAAGGAACTCGACGAGCAGATCGTGCACGTCAAGAAGATCGAGCCAGAGAAGGAGAACATCATCGAGGCCCGTAAAGCTGCCGTCGCTGAGAGGTTGGCACAGTCTACTACTGCTGGCTTTATTATCATTGCAGAGTTAAATTCTTTTTCATCGAAGACTTTAAAAGTCGCAGTTGCTTATGAGAGATGTGCACCATTTACAGCTGTCTTATTAATTGCCATAGGGTTAAGACTTTGTTCTGAGTAGAGTCATTTTGAATAATTAAAAGCTTAAATATAGTTTAAATTTGCTAGTATAAATATGCAGAAGGTGAACATAAATCTATATTTCTGGAATTAGTGTTTGTTTTCCAGAGATTTGTACACATTGTGTAAATGTGGACTTCAAACTGTACTTTGCATTTTGATCATTGTTCTGAAATACTACTGGCAAAAACATCATCTTGGTGTCCAAGAGGCCCTTAGGCTAGTGCCGCTTTCTAATTGTGCCCCGGGTGTCTAAAGGTGTGCTAAGATTCTACTATGCATGTTAATATTTCAAGAATTCTACTGGCTAAATAGAATTTTATCCTTTAGCTGGCCTCATGTTTATAGGTTGGCCAAGATCAACTTCAGTTTCTTTTATGCATGTTGGTAATTTTTCGCAATTTCCACTGGAGGAAACATTTAGGTGTGTCGTGGGAAAACTGGACTAAATGCATGTGCGTAAAGTGTCATCCGGGATTAGCCTGTGCAGTCAGCATAGGCTAATCCGGGACGGCAATTTCCGCTTTTATGGTATTTTCTGTTTCAAGGAATTCCTTCTAAACATAAATCCACTGTAGGCGGAAAGTGCTGTCCTGGATTAGCCTGTGCTGACTGCACAGGCTAATCTGGGACGACACTATGCACATAAATTAAGCCCAGTTTTCCCACGCCACTCCACACTTTATTCTCCTGTCTGCAGGTTTGCAAAGATTCAGGAGCCGCTGGTGAAGCGCAGAGAGCAGTTGGAGAAGGTCAAGTTCATCCACCAGTTCGTACGCGACGTTGAGGACGAGAAACTGTGGATCGAGGAGAAGATGCCGCAGGCCACGTCTGAGAACTTTGGCAACTCCCTGCTCTCCGTACAGCTGCTGGAGAAGAAGAACCAGGTGAGAAGCCATGTCTGGTTGTGACACTGACTGTGTCTTCTTCACTTGTGACGTAATCAATATAATACTTATTTTAGAGTTTGCCAGACAAAATACATAAAACTTAAGTTAGATGACTCTTATTCGTGCTGAATCTAAATTTTTCAGAGAAATGTTTCAGAATTTTGTATGCAAGTTGTTTAAAAAAAATACCAAAAAAGCAATATACCTTTTCAAAAATGTGAAAGTAGAATAACTGTCCTGAGTTCACAAAAATTTGAACATTTTCTTTACCAGAATTTGTACACTCTATGAAAAAAAAACTCTAAAATGTAGAAATAATTGAAGATACATGAGCCTTTAGCAAGTTCCTAATGGTCAGAGCTATGGATGCTGTCGAAATGAATGCTTTTCATGGCAAGAACTCTTAAGATGGTTTGTTTCTTGTGTTGCAAAACGCAGTGCATGCAATTTGCTTTTATAAACTCCAGATGCATGAATTGATAGAACAACAGATAAACATTATATAATTAAATAAACTTAAGTGACAGTTCCTTAGACAAAAATAATTGTCAATAATTCATGTTAAAGCTATGCAATAAATCATTTTAGACAAAAATATGGCAATGATTCGTGTTAGTGCTATACGATTAATTATTCTTAGCTAGGATGCATTTGCTGCCCACCTGTTGTATGCTACCCCATCATTGTGCATGACCTTTATTTTTGACAGAGAGATATCCAGGTACAGTATCCTTAAAAAAACCATGTATACTTACACTTTCATCCAATAACAATATGAGGCGTGTCTTGGGAAACCCAAGCTTAATGCATGTGCGTAAAGTGTTGTCCCAGATCAGCCTGTGCAGTCCGCACAGGCTAATCCGGGACAACACTTTTCGCCTACAGTGCATTTATGTTTATAAGAGACTTCCTTGAAACAGAAAGTACTATAAAAGCGGTAAGTGTCATCCCGGATTAGCCCTTGCGGACTGCACAGGCTGAGCTGGGATGACACTTTACGCACATGCATTAAGCCCGGTTTTCTCACAACACGCCTCATTTATTTCATGCTATTCGGTGAATGAATGGAGAATACCAGTGAATGATAACCTGATCATTTCACTCTAGGTCGAGTGAAATGATAATGTTTGATCATTTCAATATTGGTTATATGGAACTACAGTAGAATCCACTTAATTGAATATCGGATAATTGAATATTTCGCTTAATTGAATAGAGATTGAAAACACCAAACCGTTTGCATTCATTCCCATTGTAAAAACACCGCCTAATCTGATAGAAAATATGGTGTCCTCCGGTTAATTGAATAGCCAATTATCAGTTGTAGGCGTATAGTCCGCTCGATAATCTCATAATCTCCGAGGATACGTATCATATCGCAAGTGTTGACAGTCACGCTTCTATGACCGCCTTTGTTATTTCACACCACGCATGAATGCAGCGTCTGTTGAATGTCATGTGACTAATAGGTGTAATTTGCGGGTCAAGTACAGCGCATACACATCTAGAAAGCAATGTAGCCTGTTAGTGATTATTACAAGTGAATTATTTTTCAAATGCACCGTATAATGCATAACAAACATCTTATTTATTAGCATTCTAAAGTATGAAACATTTTTTTACGTAACAGGTTTGACATTATATCATCAAAATGGATTAAATAAGATCATAACATATCTGATTAACATTGAAATAATTGAAATATGACTGATTCCACATATTTGAATACTCCGGTTATTTGAATATTCGGACGTGACAAATGGGCTATACAATTAAGCGGAATCTACTGTACTTTTAACTTCGTTTTTATGTTAATTTGTTGAAAGTATGTGAATACCCTTATCGTCAGTGTAAATATCGGCCCTTTCAACAACAGAAAACACATAATAACATTCAATACAAATCAAATGAAGCGAATAAAATTTAATACAAATAAAATTTAGCGACGACGCCGCCGTAAGCGTGGCACTATTTTCCCACCACAACAGTGATCGGCAAATTTTGGAATCTTAATGATGTCATCTTTATGACGTCATAATACGCAACACTAATGAGGCTTCAGCATATCTCGCGCATTTTTTAAATTTATCGTTCAAAAGCATGAAATAAACAGAAAATTTGTTTAATGCAGTGTAAGATCGTATTTTATTTCATTCGTGGTCATAGAAACTAGATATTTTCACTCGACTCGTGGCTACGCCACTCGTGAAAATATTGTTTCTATGACCACTAATGACATGAAATACGATCTTACACTTCATTAAACAAATATCCTTTATATCATCTACATCAGCCGTTGACTCATATCAGATTGGCAGAGTGTCTTGCATTAGGCTGCAGAAACTGTCAGTGACATCTCATAAAATAGTAGTTTGTTGGGGAGCCATTTAGTCATGTTTGGTAATGAAACACGTTACTTCTTTCTCTGTCATTTGTGTATATTTTTATGACAGTAAAGAATATCCAAGCAAAACATTAATGATAACCCTTTTTCGTAAAGCCTGGTTCAGTAAACTGTTATTGGGGCAGTTATGATCGAAAAAAATAAGTGAAATGAGTGCAAAAATTAGGCTTTTTTGCCATGTTTTGGCCATGTTACTCAGAAACCTGTAATATAAATTGTAAAGAAAAAAAAATGGAGTTAGTGCAAAAGTTATACTTTTTTTGCCATGTTTTGGACATGTTACTCAAAAATGTTAATATAAATTGTAAAGAAGTTGCATGGAAAGAACAGAATGGATTGTTCCTACAAAGTGTACTTGATTCTCATCAAGTTTCAGTCCTACTATTTTGTGATGGCACTGCATTATTATGCATTTGTGTACAGAGTGTTCTACCAGCAGCAAAACTGCAGTAGAATGATGCATTCATTATGTTCAGCTTTTCCATCATCAATTAATGCAAAAGATGTGTGTCCGTATTTACCTAGAATATTATTAATTGATCAGCGAAAATAAGTTTACATCATTTTCAAACGATTATTTGATCTATGTATCTTTCTGTTTAAGCTGTTGTCAACAATCACAATTGAGAACTGGCAATTGTTCATATTTTTCCTTATTTCCCCAAACTACCTGACATCCTTTTCATCAAGATCATAGATTAACGGATTGGATCACTAAACTGGTGTTAGATTAGTCTGTTTTATTAATATTACCAAACTGTTGAAGTAGTTTCTCAAAAGTTTATATTAAAAGAATTTTTGTCAAGTATTTCCTGCTTCTTCATCTCAAAGCCTCGTTGCCATTATTTACTAAATTACTGTCATGTATAACTGTATATGCTTATAGCACTTTAAGATCATGTATATATATATATTATACACTGCATATAAAATTTATTTATCCCTAATAACCTAACACACGATGTAGAGTGACATAAGCCAGCTTGCTGTGTGCAAATCGTATTAAAAAAAAGTTTTCTGTTCAGCAGATCAGTTTTGTAAATTATGATTTTTGCTTATCAATAGTCTTGTTTTGCAAATCGCTTTTGTTAATTCAGAGTTTAGCATGAATTCCGTTGTTTGTCTTTTATTTTCATTTTCTTTGATTCTAATTTATTCGAATGCGACTAAAATCGATGAATCCGTTTTCACACCACCATGAATCCCATGTTTTCTTGGAATCAGTCTTCACGAAGGTCTGTCAGACCTTGGACAAAGCCATTAAAACTGTAGGAGGTCCAGGAAAATTGACCAAAATATTGGCCCTTTTGGCCAGTTAAAAATGGTGGTCAAGTACCTACTTGCAAGCTAACATGACCAGTGATACGTAGCTTCGGCCAGTAAGAAGTCAGAGATTACCAGATCTCGTGGCTAGTAAAGGATTCGGGACTGACTTTCGTGGAGACTGTTAGAATGCCACTAAAATTGGTGAATCTTTTTTTTTCATACCATCATGAACAACCATGTTTAATCTCTTGCTTGCAGTCCCTGCAGACGGAGATAGACAACCACGAGCCTCGTATTGACAGCCTGCTGGAGACCGGAGAGGAGTTGATCAGCGAGGGTCACCCGCAGTCCGAGGAGTTCAGGGCGCTCATGGACGACCTTGAGTCGCGCTGGCACGACCTTAAACAGGCCCTGGAGGACAGGAAGGAGCGGCTCCAGCTCTCAGACACCGCACAGCAGGTAGGCAGGCATACATAGGTTGGGGAAAATCACAGAAACAGATGAGGGCTTAATGCACATGCGTAAAGTGTCATCCCAGATCAGCCTGTACAGTCCACACAGACTGATCCAGGAGGGCACTTTCTGCCTACACTGGATTTATGTTCAGAAGAGACTTCCTTGAAACAGAAAATACCAAAAAAGCAGAAAGTGTTGCCCTGGATCAGCCTGTGCAGACAGCACAGGCTGATCCGAGATGACACTTATCGCAGGTGCATTAAGCGCGGTGTTTTCCACGATTTGCTCCAAATATTTTTATGTACTTTGTATTTCATGCTTTGATACAGCTTAGCTGGTAGGCAGGGTTGATGTGTCTTCATAGGCTGGGGAGAATCACAGAAACATTCAGTGGGATTGCCTTGGTACAACTCACTTGATATTATTGCTTTGGATGATTAAAAGTAGATAACTTTTGAAAATAGTATCTTTTATTGAAAAAGATGCGTACAAAATTCATATTTGAAAAAAATAAACTTGCTTAAAATATTTTTTCTTGGAAAAATACATACTTGCATAACAATGTTTCATCATTGAAAATACACATTTGCTTTTCAGATTTTAGTGTTTGAAAAATACACAAGAATTTCTCATCTTTTTTTAATGAACACAGCATTTCACAATAATTAAGCTGTTTGTCCATACCTTGATATCTCTACACTCTGCTGACGACTATATCTCGCTCTGTAAATGTCAGTACTACTACGATGCGAGTGAGGCAGAGGCGTGGATGAGCGAACAAGAGCTGTACATGATGGGTGAGGAGCGAGCCAAGGACGAGATCGGCGCTCAGAACATGATGAAGAAACACCAGGCGCTCGAGAACGTCGTGGAGGACTACGCCAATGTCGTCCGACAGCTTGGGGAACGGAGTAGAGCGCTGATTAACCAGGAGCACCCTGAGAGGTGGGGCTTTTGTCTTGTTGTGGAAATACATGTAGTTAAGCATTGTTTTGCTATATGTTGTGATTCTCATTCATGGAGCGAACTCCAATATATATTGTGATACTCATTCATGGAGCGCAATTGCGATATAGCCAGATCGTGATACATCGGAACTGCGATGTGTTGTCTAGTTTAAGGGTTAAGTACTTGTTCTGACTTTATTATTTTGACTTTTGTTAAGGTTTTCAAAACTCTAATGTTGTTTGCAATTGAGCCTTTGAAATTATTCAGAGCCTTGACACTTAATAGACCGATCGGGGATTTGCCACGAATAGTTTAAACTCCTCCACAGCCATTGTTAAAGGATTAATTTCCATTCATCGAAAATCACAAACATTACCACATGCTCATTTGAATATCACAAACATTATGCACATGCTCTTTTGTATGAAATAGTTTTACCGCTAAACACGTGATATCCAAGTTCAATGATTGGATAACATTGGCAGAGTAATTTGAATATGATTTGACATTTGTGGAAGCGTCTATTGCAACATATTTAAAATGGTAGTTTGTGTATGTTCAAGTATGTCCTGATTCACCTGCACATTGTATATAATGTTGACCGTGTACCTCCTGCCCGCCACAGTGACCAGATAGCGGTGCGCCAGTCACAGGTAGACAAGCTGTACGCCGGCCTCAAGGACCTGGCGCAGGAGCGGCGCAGCAAGCTGGAGGAGGTGCTCAAACTGTACATGCTCTCACACGAGATCGAGGACCTCATGCAGTGGATAGCGGAACGCGAGGTGGTCGCGTGCTCTCACGAACTGGGACAGGATTTCGAACATGTTACTGTAAGTTACGTAATAAAATGGACCTTTTCAGGTTTTGCCATGAACAGTTTAAACTCTTCCCCAGTTATTGTTAAAAGATTATTTCCATTCATCGATATCACAAACCCATTACGAACATTAGCGTATGCTTCTTGCGTAAAATAGGTTAAATGTTTAGCACGGAATATCCAAGTATAATGATTGGAGAAAATTGATTAATTTGTATATGATTAACATTTGTGGAAACATCTATTGTCCTTATAGCTTTGAAAATAAGTAATTATCTTCTGTTTGTTAGGTTAATACCTGAATCATTTCATCATTTCTTTAAATAATAGTATTTACGCAGTTATCCTGTCCAGAGTGTATTAAATTTGTAAGGTCTCCAAAATGATTAAAACGAGTTATTTTCCCATTCTCGTAAACTGGCCATGATTTAAAAAAAGTATTGGTAGTAATTTTGTGTTTGTACTTTAAATGAACCTCGTTCTGTTTATATTTCAGTTACTGAAGGAAAGGTTCCAGGAGTTTGCACATGACACAGAGTCTATCGGCACGGAACGCGTTGCCAAGGCCAACCTGACCTGTGACAACCTGATCGCCCTGCAGCACTCGGACTCTGCGACCATCGCGGAGTGGAAGGACCTTCTGAATGAGCGCTGGGAGGACCTGCTGGAGCTGATAGACACGAGACACCAGGAGCTGCAGGCCTCCTGGGAGAGACACAAGTTCTTTAGCGACTGCAAGGAGACGCTCGAGATCATCTATGTAAGGCCCCCCCCAAAAAAGAGAGAAAATTAATAATAATAAAAAAAAAAAATAATAATACCAAAACATTAGAAAACAAAATAAAGTAAAATATTTAAAGAAAACTTCTAATTTTTAAAATTTGTAAGATTTTGACTTCAGAATAAAATCAGTACAAATGTGTCAAAGATATATTACAGGTAATCATCACAATTTTGCTGATTTTAAATGCTAAAAGAAAGAACTAAATCTGTTTAAAAACGATAAAACTTTCTTACTTGTAAATTGATACAAAACTGTGTTTTGTCACAATTTAAGCATTGGCATGTGCTATTGATTACAGGAGAAACAGAACCTGATCCCAGATGAGCTGGGTCGGGATGCCCAGAGTGTGGCGGCCATGCAGAGGAAACACAACAACTTTGAGTCTGACCTTGTCACACTGGAAGCACAGGTAAACATATTGGATGCATGCCAGCACCTTAAAGCTGGTTACAGTGGTCTGTTTGTGCACTTTTGCAAAATTCAGTCAGAGGAATCGAATATTTGGTCAAAAAGCATAATTGCTGTTTTTGTCCATGGAATTGTTTGCATTAAAACTAAAACTAAATGTCAAGCTTTCAAAAATTATACACATTAGTCCATTAACTTGCAATTCACAGATAAATTGTGTTCTACCATAATAACCTCATTGTTTGTAAAGAGAAATGTCAGAATAAAAAACAACAAACAAGCTTTCTAAAATCATGAACATTTGGCTTGTGAACATTAAATTCTGAGACAATTTTATTCTGCCACAATGACCTCTTTAGTAAATAAGTAATATCAATTTATAAATTGAACTGTTATTTTGTGCGAGTTGCATCGTTGAGTTGTGGTTACAGGTTCGAGCCATCCAGGAGGAGTCGGCGCGGCTGCAGGTCGGGTACGCGGGCCACAAGCAGGCGGAGATCCACAGCCAGGAGCAGGAGGTGGTGGACGCCTGGCGCAGCCTGCTCAGCATGGTGGAGTCGCGCCGACTGAAGTTGGCCAATGCCAGCGACCTGTACCGCTTCTTCAACATGGTGCGAGACCTGCTGCTGTGGATGGACGACATCATCAGGCAGATGAACACACAGGAGAAACCAAGGTAGGCGACAGTGGCAGGGAAAAGGAATTGTGGAACATAATGCTGCTAGTATAATAGAGTACTTAATATCCTATTGAAATCTTCTGTGCAGTCGATACATTTTAATACTAGTGTAAAAATGCAGCACTGAAAAATATTCTATGTAAGTCTGTGTGGGTAAGACAGTGTGCTATCTTAATCATTTCCGTTTGAACAAGTTCTGAATTTATACTTATTTTAATACATATTAAAAAAATGCACAGAGGCCTTGACAGTTTGACGAAATGTATATCAAATGTATACACATGTGTAATGTCATTAGTGTAGAAGTTTGTCACAACAAACATAATTATACAGTTATCCAATTGTGTACTAGTTGATTGTAACATTTATATTTTAATTAACAGAACAGAACAAAACATTATTTCACCAGGTAGACCGAAGTGATATGTGGTGGGGATGTCAAATATTCATGAGAAGTTAAATATTTAAAAAATAGTGCAGATCTACATTCGTGTTTATGAAAATACTTTATATTGTACTATATTGATTTGGGAGGTCGGCAAGTAAAATGATAGTAATAAGACCTCATGAGTGCAGTACCGTGTCTGCTTGAGCTTATTCCAACCCCTCCCCTCTCCCCCAGGGACGTGTCTGGTGTGGAGCTGCTTATAAACAACCAAACTTTGTACATTCAAGTACTAGTGTAGATCAGCACTTGGTTTACTCTGCTCTGTTGTATTCTAACTGCCCCCCCCCCCCCCTCTCCCCCAGGGACGTGTCTGGTGTTGAGCTGTTATGAACAACCAAACGTTGTACATTCAAATACTAGTGTAGATCAGCGATTGGTTTACTCTGCTCTGTTGTATTCTAACTGCCCCCTCTCTCCCCCAGGGACGTGTCTGGTGTGGAGCTGCTTATGAACAACCACCAGAGTTTGAAGGCAGAGGTGGACGCTCGCGAGGAGAACTTCACCATCTGCGTCAACCTGGGCAAGGACCTCCTCGACCGCAAACACTACAGATCTGACGAGGTATGCTGGCAAGTGAACATTGGGTCAAACCGTGCATTGATGCACTCTCAACATTTGGTGATACGGAGTATTGACCTGTAGTTTTGGTAATTGCGAGGTTGGCTATAACAGTTAGGGATAACTGTTTTCATTCAAATGCATCGCTGGTGCTTTTTAGAACAGACTACTGTACTAAAGTCATATTCTGGTTGTCTTTGAGCTCCTATATATTATAGAAACCTTCAACTGACATTTAAGTTTTCGAATCAAGAGTATTTGTTATTATCTGTGGTGTATGTGTCGAGCAAAGCCTTAGATTAAAAAGAAAACAAAACAATAATATTGTGTATTTTTACATCGCCCAGGTGAGAGAGAAGTTGATAGACCTGACAAAGAAGCGCCAGGGTATGGTGGACCAGTGGGAGACGCGCTGGGAGTACCTGCAACTCATCCTCGAGGTTTACCAGTTCGCGCGCGATGCCGCGGTGGCAGAGGCCTGGCTGATGGCCCAGGAGCCGTATCTGATGAACACGGAGTTGGGAGACACGCTGGACGCGGTTGAGAACCTCCTGAAAAAACACGAGGCGTTTGAGAAGTCTGCTGCCACTCAGGAGGAGAGGTTTGCAGCGCTGGAGAAACTGACATCAGTGAGTGCATATGTGGACTTTTCATGAACTTATGATATCTCCGCCCATATTTATAAACATTATTAAGCTATTCATAACTTATTCTCCAAATCCATTGTTGGACTTAAGAATAAAAAACAGACTTATTCTCAAGAAAAAAATACTTCTGCATTTGCAGATATACTGGGAAACAATGTCGCTTATGTCATTAACAAATCGTTCTAGATAAGTAACGCTGTAATTAGAGCGGATGAATAACCAGCGTTCTTAGAACAGAACAGTTTTTATAATATTCTCTATTCTTAGTTTCAAGTTTAAGAATAGGATGGTGAATACGGGTTTAACTTAACAAAGTTTGTTTTATTTGCGCTAGTTTGAGATTAAAGAGAGGGAGAAGGCTGAACACGAGACGCCCGAAGACGTGCTGAGAGCCAAGGAGGAGAAGCTGCGGAGACTGATTGCTGAATTCTTGCCCCCAGAGAAACTGTATGTGGTGCCACTTGTTATAATGACTAATGATTTAGGTGTTGGTGATTGATTGCTGAATTTTTGCCGCCAGAGAAACCGTATGTGGTGCCACTTGTTATAATGACTAATGATTTAGGTGTTTGTGATTGATTGCTGAATTCTTGCCCACCAGAGAACTATATGTCATGCCACTTGTTAGTATGACTAATGATTTAGGTGTTTGTGATTGATTGCTGAATTCTTGCCCCTAGAGAAACTGTTTGTGGTGCCATTTGTTATAATGACTGATGATTAAGGTGTTTGTGATTGATTGCTGAATTCTTGCCCCCAGAGAAACTGTATGTGGTGCCACTTGTTATTATGACTAATGATTTAGGTGTTTGTGATTGATTGCTGAATTCTTGCCCCCAGAGAAACTGTATGTGGTGCCTCTTGTTATTATGACTAATGATTTAGGTGTTTATTTATGACTGCTGAATTCTTGCCCCCAGAGAAACCCTCTATGGCCTCCCTTGTTTGTAACGACTAGTTATAAAGTTGTCCATGATTCTGAGTAGGTCAAATAGTGTGTCATTGTACATGTGAATGATATTGTTGAAGGTCAGGAAAGTAAACCATATTTCAGTCGGGATTGTGTCTGGAATTACTTTCCTTAGTGTGGAACACACATCTCAGTGCCCAGTGCTTATATAGGTCGCTGACTTAAGAATTAATTGTGGTCACTGCCTTGGAACGTTAACAAATGTTAAAACTTATGTTACAACCAGTTTGGTAATAACAGGTTGTTGCACAGGTATTGGAAAGATGTATTTAACAACTGTACCTCTGTGCTAAGTGTGTCCCATTTCCTCCTGCAGACCGACCCCAGAGCCGGAGCCCGAGCCTGTAGTGGAGGAGAAACCCGCAGTGAAGGAGGAGGCCGTCGTGGCTGAGGCCCAGCGGGAGGTGGAGTCACCCGCACAAGCTGGTATGTAATCGCATAGGTCTGCGTTGTCATGGCCCCGGGTTAGTGGCACCTCCATTAGTGGAGGTGTAGTGTTGTCTCTGTGTTGTCTCGTGATTAGTTAGTGCTCATTATTATAAGTCTTGATGTCAATGTTTTACTTCTTAATTGTAATAGGAGGCAATAGTGATACACTTTTGATGGATAGAGACTTTGTTTTGGATCTTTATTCATATCATTTAAAGTTTTTTTTTTATGTAATATAATTTATGATCTAAATATTTAAGTTATTCTTGCTGCAATTTCTTAAAAGAAATCGACTTCTTAATGTTTGACACTATCCATATGATGTTAAAACATTACTTAAGTTATATATTCTTTGCATAAACATTAGTGATTGTTTGTGCAGATATATTTCCAATTGATCATTTGAAATATACATTTATCACATGCTATACCTTGTTTTCCATGTTATACAACCATTACGAATATTTTTATCTTACACGTGTCAGATAACATTTTTAGCGTCTTCATTGGCTACATTTTTTTTTGACTGACCAATTGCATGACGTTATTTTGGTGCAATTACGTCGTCAACATGAAATGACGTCGTCAACATGAAATGACGTCAATGCAGTAAACAACTTTTAGGATTTATTGACATGCTTTGGTAAAATTAGAAGCATTGTTTTCATTAAAAAGCATGTGATGAAAAAGATCTGACACTCGTCATTTCATATCATGTTTTTTTAAACTCGTCCAGGTAATTCGTTAGCAAGCTCGCCAAAAGCTCGCTAACTAAAAAAATTCCTGAACTCGTTTAATAAAATATGATATGAAATGACAACTTGTGTCAGATCCTATATGTATCAAGTATACTTGTGTAATTATGGTAATAAAACAAGTACGTGTATTCTAGCTTTTATTTCATCCAACATTGTGATCATTTCATCATAGAGAACATTGACATGACTAGCTTTTCATTTAGCACAGTAGAATGGGCTGGTGTAATGAATATACAACAAAAATGTATTGAAATTAATACCAGTCGAATGTAGTTTCCATGTACACAACAGTGAAACATTCCATGATCTATTGACAATTTCAAAAATTTTCATATGAAAGTTGATAATTCTAAAACTTAAATATTTGTATCAAACATTTCATGGGAAGTATGTTGGCAATGTCTTTTAATGTTTCACTGATGTCACCCGTATCTTAGTAGTGGTTCTCACACGTAGTTGCCATGTGTCGCCGCACGCTGGTGTCATCGTACATACACTTGTATCAATATATGCTCACCCATGCTTTCCATATACCTCCAGCCGCTATCTCGCCAGCTGCTACATTATTTCTGCAAAAACTAGGTAACCATGGCTTGGAGTCCCATTTTCTGCATGCTTTTTAAATTTGCCGGTCATTGACAAATGCACGGTTTAACTCTCTTTTTTGCTTCATATTTGTTTGAGTCATTATAATACCCAATATTTTAGATGCTGTCTGGGTTTTTTCCTACATTTTTTAAAATCAAATTAGTTGCCAGTTACTTTTTCAGTATCAGCATCATTGTGGTAATCATCACCATCATCAACATCTTTTTGTACAATAATTGTACTCAACATCATCATCATCATCAACAACAACAACATTATCATCATCATAATAATGGTGATCATCATCATGGTCATAATCAGCATCATCAACAACATTATCATCTTCATCATCTCCATCACCATCCTCTGTGAACATTGTCATTAAATACAGGTAAATAGGTACATGTTGGGCGAGATATGAAAGCTGCTGCTGTCAGGGATACAACATCATCCTACTCTCACAATCCCAATAGTCAGTTTATCCATGTTGTTTTGCCCACCCTTAACACTGGTTGAGGGCCTTGCTTGTGTTTCTATACAGCATGTGGTGATGGCCATTCTTCTGCTTACTGCTCCTGCCCTGTTTTACTGTCTTACTAACTGTTGTTGCATGAAACTTTCTATTTTGGAACAGGTTATATCATAGTAAAACCTCCTGAACAAACTAAACATGTAGAACCTGAGGTGGTGACTCCTAAAACCCCGCAGTCTGGGTCAGGTGCCAGGAAGTCACCAAGGTCAGGGGGTCGCAGGTCGTCGCCCAGGGCAACGCGCGAGCAGGCACATCCGATGGCGAGTGGCGACGCGTCCACACCTCGTAGTATGTGACGACACAGTGTTCACATTAGAGTTGCTTAATAACTTTACTTCCTAGTCATGTGAACCTTGATGTAGTATTGTTTTTGCAGTCTCTGATGATTTATTTATGCTAATACCTATTAGAAATTTCATTACTTAATTAGTGATACTGGAATAATAGAAGTAACTACTTAGGATATATCTTTGGAATAACAAATAATGTCATTATTTTCTTTAAAACACTTATTTTTATCTATTATGTTGTAGTTTTGATGTATTAAAAAGTATGTGGAAATATTAGTCTCTTCCTTCAAATTTCCCTGATTTGCTTGATAATTAAGTGCCTTCAGAACAGCTGGCATGTTTGAAAACAATAGAATTTGATTGTGATTTTAGTATTTTTGTACTTGCTTTCACCTAGCATTTTGTGCATATGATTTGGACACACTCAGCATGTTTGACTGTTGTACATGTACTTGATTTGTGTTTTTTTTTGCTGAATGTAAGATTGTTAAAAAAAATCTTGAAATTTTTGTGAAACCCTCTCTCATATTTTTTTGTCCAAAACATTATGCAACATGACTTGAATTAATCTTTAAAAAAGATTAATGCGCAGATAATGTGATTAGAGAGATTCACAGTTTTCAATAACTAATCGCTGAGGGGTTGAATGTAATGTTAATAGTATCAATTAGGTTACCATTTTTTATTGTAATAGCTTTTTCAAATTGAACCAGAAATGTATATACGCATACATAAACAAAGTTGTGTTGTACATCCTTCATTAACCAATTCCTGGTATATTAAAAGATTTATTAACTTACTGAACAGAGTAATAAAATTATGTTTCCGTGCATGCAAGGCAAGCTACATAGCATTATGCATTATTATTTTACTGATCAAATTTTACTTTATTTACAACATCAAATCTTTGCATATGGGCATGATTTCTAGGTGTACATGTATAAAGATTGGACATCAGTCTGCTCCTATCTTCATGTAATAAAGGTTCACGTGTTTCTCGCTGCTTGCAGAGTCAGCCAGCACTGCTACCACAGTCCATGAGGAAGGCAACCTGAGTCGCAAACATGAGATGGAGAGCGTCACCAAACGTGCTGCCAACAGGTATGTATAATACAGGATATTAAGGGCAACCTGAGTCGCAAACACTAGATGGACAGCGTCACCAAACGTGCTACCAACAGGTATGTATAATATATAGTATATTGAGGGCAACCCGAGTCGTAAACATGAGATTGACAGTGTCACCAAGCATGCTACCAACAGGTATGTATTATACAGTATATTGAGGGCAACTCGAGTCGCAAAAATGAGATGGACAGCGTCACCAAGCGTGCTGCCAACAGGTATGTATAATACAGGATATTGAGGGCAACCTGAGTCGTAAACATGAGATGGACAGCGTCACCAAGCGTGTTGCCAACAGGTATGTATAATACAGGATATTGAGGGCAACCTGAGTCGTAAACATGAGATGGACAGAGTCACCAAGCATGCTGCCAACAGGTATGTATAATATAGGATATTGAGGGCAACCTGAGTCGTAAACATGAGATGGACAGAGTCACCAAGCATGCTGCCAACAGGTATGTATAACACAGTATATTGAGGGCAACCTGAGTCGTAAACATGAGATGGACAGAGTCACCAAGCATGCTGCCAACAGGTATGTATAATATAGGATATTGAGGGCAACCTGAGTCGTAAACATGAGATGGACAGAGTCACCAAGCGTGCTGCCAACAGGTATGTATAATACAGGATATTGAGGGCAACCTGAGTCGTAAACATGAGATGGACAGCGTCACCAAACGTGCTGCCAACAGGTATGTATAATACAGGATATTGAGGGCAACCTGAGTCGTAAACATGAGATGGACAGCGTCACCAAGCGTGTTGCCAACAGGTATGTATAATACAGGATATTGAGGGCAACCGGAGTCGTAAACATGAGATGGACAGAGTCACCAAACGTGCTGCCAACAGGTATGTATAATATAGGATATTGAAGGCAACCTGAGTCGCTAACACGAGATGGACAGAGTCACCAAACGTGCTGCCAACAGGTATGTATAATACAGGATATTGAGGGCAACCGGAGTCTTAAACATGAGATGGACAGAGTCACCAAACGTGCTGCCAACAGGTATGTATAATATAGGATATTGAGGGCAACCGGAGTCGTAAACATGAGATGGACAGAGTCACCAAACGTGCTGCCAATAGGTATGTATAATACAGGATATTGAGGGCAACCTGAGTCGTAAACATGAGATGGACAGAGTCACCAAGCGTGCTGCCAACAGGTATGTATAATATAGGATATTGAGGGCAACCTGAGTGGCAAACATGAGATGGACAGCGTCACCAAACGTGCTGCCAACAGGTATGTATAATATAGGATATTGAGGGCAACCTGAGTCGTAAACATGAGATGGACAGAGTCACCAAACGTGCTGCCAACAGGTATGTATTATACAGGATATTGAGGGCAACCTGAGTCGTAAACATGAGATGGACAGCGTCACCAAGTGTGCTCCTAACAGGTATGTATAACACAGTATATTGAGGGCAACCTGAGTAGCAAACATGAGATGGACAGAGTCACCAAGCGTGCTGCCAACAGGTATGTATAATACAGGATATTGAGGGCAACCTGAGTCGTAAACATGAGATGGACAGCGTCACCAAGCGTGTTGCCAACAGGTATGTATAATACAGGATATTGAGGGCAACCTGAGTCGTAAACATGAGATGGACAGCGTCACCAAGTGTGCTCCTAACAGGTATGTATAACACAGTATATTGAGGGCAACCTGAGTCGTAAACATGAGATGGACAGAGTCACCAAGCGTGCTGCCAACAGGTATGTATAATACAGGATATTGAGGGCAACCTGAGTCGTAAACATGAGATGGACAGCGTCACCAAGCGTGTTGCCAACAGGTATGTATAATACAGGATATTGAGGGCAACCTGAGTCGTAAACATGAGATGGACAGCGTCACCAAGCGTGTTGCCAACAGGTATGTATAATGCAGGATATTGAGGGCAACCGGAGTCGTAAACATGAGATGGACAGAGTCACCAAACGTGCTGCCAACAGGTATGTATAATATAGGATATTGAAGGCAACCTGAGTCGCTAACACGAGATGGACAGAGTCACCAAACGTGCTGCCAACAGGTATGTATAATACAGGATATTGAGGGCAACCGGAGTCGTAAACATGAGATGGACAGAGTCACCAAACGTGCTGCCAACAGGTATGTATAATATAGGATATTGAGGGCAACCGGAGTCGTAAACATGAGATGGACAGAGTCACCAAACGTGCTGCCAATAGGTATGTATAATACAGGATATTGAGGGCAACCTGAGTCGCAAACATGAGATGGACAGCGTCACCAAGCGTGCTGCCAACAGGTATGTATAATATAGTATATTGAGGGCAACCTGAGTCGTAAACATGAGATGGACAGAGTCACCAAACGTGCTGCCAACAGGTATGTATAATATAGGATATTGAGGGCAACCTGAGTCACTAACACGAGATGGACAGCGTCACCAAGCGTGCTGCCAACAGGTATGTATAACACAGTATATTGAGGGCAACCCGAGTCGCAAACATGAGATGGACAGCGTCACCAAACGTGCTGCCAACAGGTATGTATAATATAGGATATTGAGGGCAACCTGAGTCGCAAACATAAGATGGACAGAGTCACCAAACGTGCTGCCAACAGGTATGTATAATATAGGATATTGAGGGCAACCTGAGTCGCAAACATGAGATGGACAGCGTCACCAAACGTGCTGCCAACAGGTATGTATAATATAGGATATTGAGGGCAACCTGAGTCGTAAACATGAGATGGACATAGTCACCAAGCGTGCTGCCAACAGGTATGTATTATACAGGATATTGAGGGCAACCTGAGTCGTAAACATGAGATGGACAGCGTCACCAAGTGTGCTCCTAACAGGTATGTATAACACAGTATATTGAGGGCAACCTGAGTCGCAAACATGAGATGGACAGAGTCACCAAGCGTGCTGCCAACAGGTATGTATAATACAGGATATTGAGGGCAACCTGAGTCGTAAACATGAGATGGACAGCGTGACCAAGTGTGCTGCCAACAGGTATGTATAATACAGGATATTGAGGGCAACCTGAGTCGTAAACATGAGATGGACAGCGTCACCAAGTGTGCTCCTAACCGGTATGTATAATATATAGTATATTGAGGGCAACCTGAGTCGTAAACACGAGATGGACAGAGTCACCAAGCATGCTGCCAGCAGGTATGTATAATGTAGTATATTGAGGGCAACCTGAGTCGTAAACATGAGATGGACAGAGTCACCAAGCATGCTGCCAACAGGTATGTATAACACAGTACATTGAGGGCTACCTGCGTCGCAGACATAAGATGAACAGCGTCACCAAGCGTGCTGCCAACAGGTATGTATAACACAGCATATTGAGGGCAACCTGAGTCGCAAACATGAGATGGACAGAGTCACCAAGCGTGCTGCCAACAGGTATGTATAACAGAGTACATTGAGGGCTACCTGCGTCGCAGACATAAGATGAACAGCGTCACCAAGCGTGCTGCCAACAGGTATGTATAACACAGCATATTGAGGGCTACCTGAGTCACAGACATAAGATGAACAGCGTCACCAAGCGTGCTGCCAACAGGTAATGTAATGGAAACATCTCAGTTCTTGTACTCCCAGTCAGTATGTACTGACATTGAGAGTACTCAGTTGGTGTTGAATCAAATAGATTTTTGAACTAAAATACCTTAACAAAGAAACCCATAAAGACAAAGAATTTTGAGTTCATACTATTCTTCTAAGTTGAAATTGCGGCCCAAACTATTAATAATCATTGGAAAGATAATAAAAAATACAACTGTTTTGATGGATGATCTTAAATAGTTATGAAAAAGAAGTCAACTCGTCGAGTCTGAAGATATGGCTGTTGTTCATTATTTAGCGTATGTTAGCTGATAAAACAAAGAAAGTAGAGTACCATCACCATGTTGAGTGTCTGTTTGCAGGTCGTGGGACAAGGTGTATGTAGTTGTACATGGACCCGCCCTCTCGTGTTACAAGGACCAGAAACATGCAAAACAGGTAGGCACACTTTTCTAGTCATTAAATGGCATTTCTTTACTTTGAAACAGATATGGACTGTGTTCTCAGAATATTCAGAATATGTTTTAAATTGATGTATATATGAACAATAATTTTGTTAATGTATAAAAAATCACAATTGTGACTTCAGCCTTTGACTTGGCAGCATGACTGATTCAGTTCTTGAAAGTTATACATTGTCTGTGTGTCATAGTTCTATTGTACAATTATTGTCCAGGACCCGAGCACGCTTATCCACCACGAGTCCCCAACAGACCTGGGGGGAGCTGAGTGTGACCAGGCCACCGACTACATCAAACGACCACATGTGTTCCGACTGAGACTCACCTCTGGGGCAGAGTTCCTCTTCATGGCCAAGGATAACGTGAGTGCCGTTCAGATCTTGAGTACTGGTTGTTAAGATCAAATTGTGAGTGCCATTCAGATATTGAGTACTAGTTGTTAAGATCATATTGTGAGTGGTGTTCAGATATTGAGTACTGGTTGTGAAGATCATATTGTGAGTGGTGTTCAGATATTGAGTACTAGTTGTTAAGATCATATTGTGAGTGGTGTTAAGATATAGAGTACTAGTTGTTAAGATCAGATTGTGAGTGGTGTTCATATATTGAGTACTAGTTGTTAAGATCAGATTGTGAGTGGTGTTCAGATATTGAGTACTAGTTGTTAAGATCATATTGTGAGTGGTGTTAAGATATAGAGTACTAGTTGTTAAGATCAGATTGTGAGTGGTGTTCATATATTGTGTACTGGTTGTTAAGATCAGATTGTGAGTGGTGTTCAGATATTGAGTACTAGTTGTTAAGATCATATTGTGAGTGGTGTTAAGATATAGAGTACTAGTTGTTAAGATCAGATTGTGAGTGGTGTTCATATATTGAGTACTAGTTGTTAAGATCAGATTGTGAGTGGTGTTCAGATATTGAGTACTAGTTGTGAAGATCATATTGTGAGTGGTGTTAAGATATAGAGTACTAGTTGTTAAGATCAAATTGTGAGTGGTGTTCAGATATTGAGTACTGGTTGTTAAGATCAGATTGTGAGTGGTGTTCAGATATTGAGTACTGGTTGTTAAGATCAAATTGTGAGTGGTGTTAAGATATAGAGTACTAGTTGTTAAGATCATATTGTGAGTGGTGTTCCGATATTGAGTACTGGTTGTTAAGATCAGATTTGAGTGGTGTTCAGATATTGAGTACTAGTTGTTAAGATCAGATTGTGAGTGGTGTTCAGATATTGAGTACTGGTTGTGAAGATCATATTGTGAGTGGTGTTCAGATATTGAGTACTAGTTGTTAAGATCAAATTGTGAGTGGTGTTCAGATATTGAGTACTGGTTGTTAAGATCAGATTGTGAGTGGTGTTCAGATATAGAGTACTAGTTGTTAAGATCATATTGTGAGTGGTGTTCAGATATTGAGTACTAGTTGTGAAGATCATATTGTGAGTGGTGTTAAGATATAGAGTACTAGTTGTTAAGATCAGATTGTGAGTGGTGTTCATATATTGAGTACTGGTTGTTAAGATAAATTGTGAGTGGTGTTCAGATATTGAGTACTGGTTGTTAAGATCAGATTGTGAGTGGTGTTCTGATATTGAGTACTAGTTGTTAAGATCAGATTGTGAGTGGTGTTCATATATTGAGTACTAGTTGTTAAGATCAAATTGTGAGTGGTGTTAAGATATAGAGTACTAGTTGTTAAGATCAGATTGTGAGTGGTGTTCATATATTGAGTACTAGTTGTTAAGATCAGATTGTGAGTGGTGTTCAGATATTGAGTACTAGTTGTTAAGATCATATTGTGAGTGGTGTTAAGATATAGAGTACTAGTTGTTAAGATCAGATTGTGAGTGGTGTTCATATATTGAGTACTGGTTGTTAAGATCAGATTGTGAGTGGTGTTCAGATATTGAGTACTAGTTGTTAAGATCATATTGTGAGTGGTGTTAAGATATAGAGTACTAGTTGTTAAGATCAGATTGTGAGTGGTGTTCATATATTGAGTACTAGTTGTTAAGATCAGATTGTGAGTGGTGTTCAGATATTGAGTACTAGATGTGAAGATCATATTGTGAGTGGTGTTAATATATAGAGTACTAGTTGTTAAGATGAGATTGTGAGTGGTGTTCATATATTGAGTACTGGTTGTTAAGATCAGATTGTGAGTGGTGTTCAGATATTGAGTACTGGTTGTTAAGATCAGATTGTGAGTGGTGTTCAGATATTGAGTACTGGTTGTTAAGATCAAATTGTGAGTGGTGTTCAGATATTGAGTACTGGTTGTTAAGATCAGATTGTGAGTGGTGTTCAGATATTGAGTACTGGTTGTTAAGATCAGATTGTGAGTGGTGTTCATATATTGAGTACTAGTTGTTAAGATCAGATTGTGAGTGGTGTTCAGATATTGAGTACTAGTTGTTAAGATCAGATTGTGAGTGGTGTTCAGATATTGAGTACTAGTTGTTAAGATCAGATTGTGAGTGGTGTTCAGATATTGAGTACTGGTTGTTAAGATCAAATTGTGAATGGTGTTAAGATATAGAGTACTAGTTGTTAAGATCATATTGTGAGTGGTGTTAAGATATAGAGTACTAGTTGTTAAGATCAGATTGTGAGTGGTGTTCAGATATTGAGTACTATTTGTGAAGATCATATTGTGAGTGGTGTTCAGATATTGAGTACTGGTTGTTAAGATCAAATTGTGAGTGGTGTTAAGATATAGAGTACTAGTTGTTAAGATCATATTGTGAGTGGTGTTCCGATATTGAGTACTGGTTGTTAAGATCAGATTTGAGTGGTGTTCAGATATTGAGTACTAGTTGTTAAGATCAGATTGTGAGTGGTGTTCAGATATTGAGTACTGGTTGTGAAGATCATATTGTGAGTGGTGTTCAGATATTGAGTACTAGTTGTTAAGATCAGATTGTGAGTGGTGTTCAGATATTGAGTACTGGTTGTTAAGATCAAATTGTGAGTGGTGTTAAGATATAGAGTACTAGTTGTTAAGATCAGATTGTGAGTGGTGTTCAGATATTGAGTACTATTTGTGAAGATCATATTGTGAGTGGTGTTCAGATATTGAGTACTGGTTGTTAAGATCAAATTGTGAGTGGTGTTAAGATATTGAGTACTAGTTGTTAAGATCATATTGTGAGTGGTGTTCAGATATTGAGTACTGGTTGTTAAGATCAGATTGTGAGTGGTGTTCAGATATTGAGTACTAGTTGGGAAGATCATATTGTGAGTGCCATTCAGATATAGAGTACTAGTTGTTAAGATCACATTGTGAGTGGTGTTCAGATATTGAGTACTAGTTGTGAAGATCATATTGTGAGTGGTGTTCAGATATCGAGTTCTAGTTGTTAAGATCATATTGTGAGTGGTGTTCAGATATTGAGTACTGGTTGTTAAGATCAGATTGTGAGAGGTGTTCAGATATAGAGTACTAGTTGTTAAGATCATATTGTGAGTGGTGTTCAGATATTGAGTACTGGTTGTGAAGATCATGTTGTGAGTGGTGTTCAGATATCGAGTTCTAGTTGTTAAGCTCAGATTGTGAGTGGTGTTCAGAGATTGAGTACTGGTTGTGAAGATCAATCTGTGAGTGGTGTTCAGATATAGAGTACTAGTTGTTAAGATCAATCTGTGAGTGGTGTTCAGATATTGAGTACTAGTTGTTAAGATCATATTGTGAGTGGTGTTCAGATATTGAGTACTAGTTGTTAAGATCAGATTGTGAGTGGTGTTCAGATATTGAGTACTGGTTGTTAAGATCAAATTGTGAGTGGTGTTAAGATATAGAGTACTAGTTGTTAAGATCATATTGTGAGTGGTGTTAAGATATAGAGTACTAGTTGTTAAGATCAGATTGTGAGTGGTGTTCAGATATTGAGTACTATTTGTGAAGATCATATTGTGAGTGGTGTTCAGATATTGAGTACTGGTTGTTAAGATCAAATTGTGAGTGGTGTTAAGATATAGAGTACTAGTTGTTAAGATCATATTGTGAGTGGTGTTCCGATATTGAGTACTGGTTGTTAAGATCAGATTTGAGTGGTGTTCAGATATTGAGTACTAGTTGTTAAGATCAGATTGTGAGTGGTGTTCAGATATTGAGTACTGGTTGTGAAGATCATATTGTGAGTGGTGTTCAGATATTGAGTACTAGTTGTTAAGATCAGATTGTGAGTGGTGTTCAGATATTGAGTACTGGTTGTTAAGATCAAATTGTGAGTGGTGTTAAGATATAGAGTACTAGTTGTTAAGATCAGATTGTGAGTGGTGTTCAGATATTGAGTACTATTTGTGAAGATCATATTGTGAGTGGTGTTCAGATATTGAGTACTGGTTGTTAAGATCAAATTGTGAGTGGTGTTAAGATATTGAGTACTAGTTGTTAAGATCATATTGTGAGTGGTGTTCAGATATTGAGTACTGGTTGTTAAGATCAGATTGTGAGTGGTGTTCAGATATTGAGTACTAGTTGGGAAGATCATATTGTGAGTGCCATTCAGATATAGAGTACTAGTTGTTAAGATCACATTGTGAGTGGTGTTCAGATATTGAGTACTAGTTGTGAAGATCATATTGTGAGTGGTGTTCAGATATTGAGTACTGGTTGTGAAGATCATATTGTGAGTGGTGTTCAGATATCGAGTTCTAGTTGTTAAGATCATATTGTGAGTGGTGTTCAGATATTGAGTACTGGTTGTTAAGATCAGATTGTGAGAGGTGTTCAGATATAGAGTACTAGTTGTTAAGATCATATTGTGAGTGGTGTTCAGATATTGAGTACTGGTTGTGAAGATCATGTTGTGAGTGGTGTTCAGATATCGAGTTCTAGTTGTTAAGCTCAGATTGTGAGTGGTGTTCAGAGATTGAGTACTGGTTGTGAAGATCAATCTGTGAGTGGTGTTCAGATATAGAGTACTAGTTGTTAAGATCAATCTGTGAGTGGTGTTCAGATATTGAGTACTAGTTGTTAAGATCATATTGTGAGTGGTGTTCAGATATTGAGTACTAGTTGTTAAGATCAGATTGTGAGTGGTGTTCAGATATTGAGTACTGGTTGTTAAGATCAAATTGTGAGTGGTGTTAAGATATAGAGTACTAGTTGTTAAGATCATATTGTGAGTGGTGTTAAGATATAGAGTACTAGTTGTTAAGATCAGATTGTGAGTGGTGTTCAGATATTGAGTACTAGTTGTGAAGATCACATTGTGAGTGCCATTCAGATATAGAGTACTAGTTGTTAAGATCACATTGTGAGTGGTGTTCAGATATTGAGTACTAGTTGTGAAGATCATATTGTGAGTGGTGTTCATATATTGAGTACTAGTTATTAAGATCAGATTGTGAGTGGTGTTCAGATATTGAGTACTGGTTGTGAAGATCATATTGTGAGTGGTGTTCAGATATCGAGTTCTAGTTGTTAAGATCAGATTGTGAGTGGTGTTCAGATATTGAGTACTGGTTGTTAAGATCAGATTGTGAGAGGTGTTCAGATATAGAGTACTAGTTGTTAAGATCATATTGTGAGTGGTGTTCAGATATTGAATACTGGTTGTGAAGATCATGTTGTGAGTGGTGTTCAGATATCGAGTTCTAGTTGTTAAGATCAGATTGTGAGTGGTGTTCAGAGATTGAGTACTGGTTGTGAAGATCAATCTGTGAGTGGTGTTCAGATATAGAGTACTAGTTGTTAAGATCAATCTGTGAGTGGTGTTCAGATATTGAGTACTAGTTGTTAATATCAGATTGTGAGTGGTGTTCAGATATTGAGTACTGGTTGTGAAGATCATATTGTGAGTGGTGTTCAGATATAGAGTACTAGTTGTTAAGATCAGATTGTGAGTGGTGTTCAGATATTGAGTACTGGTTGTTAAGATCATATTGTGAGTGGTGTTCAGATATAGAGTACTAGTTGTTAAGATCAGGTTGTGAGTGGTGTTCAGATATTGAGTACTGGTTGTTAAGATCAGATTGTGAGTGGTGTTCAGATATTGAGTACTGGTTGTGAAGATCATATTGTGAGTGGTGTTCAGATATAGAGTACTAGTTGTTAAGATCAGATTGTGAGTGGTGTTTAGATATTGAGTACTGGTTGTGAAGATCATATTGTGAGTGGTGTTCACATATCGAGTTCTAGTTGTTAAGATCAGATTGTGAGTGGTGTTCAGATATTGAGTACTGGTTGTGAAGATCAGATTGTGAGTGCCGTTCAGATATAGAGTACTGGTTGTGAATTTCAAATTGTGAGTGGTGTTCAGATATAGAGTACTAGTTGTGAAGATCAAATTGTGAGTGGTGTTCAGATATTGAGTACTGGTTGTGAAGATCAGATTGTGAGTGCCGTTCAGATATAGAGTACTGGTTGTGAATTTCAAATTGTGAGTGGTGTTCAGATATAGAGTACTAGTTGTGAAGATCATATTGTGAGTGGTGTTCAGATATAGAGTACTAGTTGTGAAGATCAAATTGTGAGTGCCGTTCAGATATAGAGTACTAGTTGTGAAGATCATATTGTGAGTGGTGTTCAGATATAGAGTACTAGTTGTGAAGATCATGTTGTGAGTGGTGTTCAGATATAGAGTACTAGTTGTGAAGATCATATTGTGAGTGGTGTTCAGATATAGAGTACTAGTTGTGAAGATCATATTGTGAGTGGTGTTCAGATATAGAGTACTAGTTGTGAAGATCAAATAGTGAGTGGTGTTCAGATATAGAGTACTAGTTGTGAAGATCATATTGTGAGTGGTGTTCAGATATAGAGTACTAGTTGTGAAGATCCGATTGTGAGTGGTGTTCAGATATAGAGTACTAGTTGTGAAGATCATATTGTGAGTGCCGTTCAGATATAGAGTACTAGTTGTGAAGATCAAATTGTGAGTGGTGTTCAGATATAGAGTACTAGTTGTGAAGATCATATTGTGAGTGGTGTTCAGATATAGAGTACTAGTTGTGAAGATCATATTGTGAGTGGTGTTCAGATATAGAGTACTAGTTGTGAAGATCAAATAGTGAGTGGTGTTCAGATATAGAGTACTAGTTGTGAAGATCATATTGTGAGTGGTGTTCAGATATAGAGTACTAGTTGTGAAGATCCGATTGTGAGTGGTGTTCAGATATAGAGTACTAGTTGTGAAGATCATATTGTGAGTGCCGTTCAGATATAGAGTACTAGTTGTGAAGATCATATTGTGAGTGGTGTTCAGATATAGAGTACTAGTTGTGAAGATCATATTGTGAGTGGTGTTCAGATATAGAGTACTAGTTGTGAAGATCAAATTGTGAGTGCCGTTCAGATATAGAGTACTAGTTGTGAAGATCAAATTGTGAGTGGTGTTCAGATATAGAGTACTAGTTGTGAAGATCAGATTGTGAGTGGTGTTCAGATATAGAGTACTAGTTGTGAAGATCATATTGTGAGTGCCGTTCAGATATAGAGTACTAGTTGTGAAGATCATATTGTGAGTGCCGTTCAGATATAGAGTACTAGTTGTGAAGATCATATTGTGAGTGCCGTTCAGATATTGAGTACTAGTTGTGAAGATCAAATTGTGAGTGCCGTTCAGATATAGAGTACTAGTTGTTAAGATCATATTGTGAGTGCCGTTCAGATATTGAGTACTAGTTGTGAAGATCAAATTGTGAGTGCCGTTCAGATATAGAGTACTAGTTGTTAAGATCAGATTGTGAGTGGTGTTCAGATATAGAGTACTAGTTGTGAAGATCATATTGTGAGTGCCGTTCAGATATAGAGTACTAGTTGTGAAGATCAAATTGTGATTGGTGTTCAGATATAGAGTACTAGTTGTGAAGATCATATTGTGAGTGGTGTTCAGATATAGAGTACTAGTTGTGAAGATCAAATTGTGAGTGCCGTTCAGATATAGAGTACTAGTTGTGAAGATCAAATTGTGATTGGTGTTCAGATATAGAGTACTAGTTGTGAAGATCATATTGTGAGTGGTGTTCAGATATAGAGTACTAGTTGTGAAGATCAAATTGTGAGTGCCGTTCAGATATAGAGTACTAGTTGTTAAGATGAAATTGTGAGTGCCGTTCAGATATTGAGTACTAGTTGTGAAGATCAAATTGTGAGTGGTGTTCAGATATAGAGTACTAGTTGTGAAGATGAAATTGTGAGTGGTGTTCAGATATAGAGTACTAGTTGTGAAGATCAAATTGTGAGTGGTGTTCAGATATAGAGTACTAGTTGTGAAGATCATATTGTGAGTGCCGTTCAGATATAGAGTACTGGTTGTGAAGATCATATTGTGAGTGATGTTCAGATATAGAGTACTAGTTGTGAAGATCATATTGTGAGTGGTATTCAAATATTCAACACTGAGTTGGGTATGATTCATGTCTTGCAGTGTATTGGTGTCACTCAGTTGGAATTAAATTGTTAAGAAGAGAATCGACTGTAAGCACCATGTAATAGTTTTACTTAGAAAATATGTTGTAACATGACATGGTCCAAAATAGTTATTATAACCATTATTATAACCATTATTTAACTATTCGCAAATTGATTTGACAGTTTGTTAGTTACTCAATTTGCTTAATGCAAACTTCTGTTTTGGACATTTTTATTTTGGTCTCCAGAAGAGGACTGCTTAATAATCCCCATAATATATTGTATCAATTATATTTTTTACTTGACATAGTTCTCCTTATTATACTCTAGCAACTGTGGACCTCATATATATATCTCAATTATAGGTATTGCCAATTTAAGATACAAAACGGTTAAACCCACAATTTGAAATTTGTTATGATTTAAATTTTTGTCTGAGGTAAAAGTTAATTGCAATTCTTTGTACAACAGGGTGAGATGGAGAGATGGATCAACACGATCAACAGCACGACGCGATCAGGGGCTTCCCCCACCCGGTCCCAGACCCTACCGGCCCGCACAGAGGAACACAAGGACCCCAAGAAAAAGGGATTTTTAACGTTTAAGAAGAAATGAGACTCTAAACAAATAGATAGGAACTTTTTTGTTGAAGTGTCATAATAAATTCTGCATCTGTCATTGATATGAACTATACACAGAATTCAGATTGTCTAATGGAGCCGTAGTTTTGAGTTACACATTATATCTTCATCGTTGTAATATTGTGTATTTATACAGCATGTAAGTTTATACGTATATATTCAGGCATGATTCAAGAGCATATGAGTTTATTAAGAGTACTTGCCTATAGATATATTGCTTCCAGCATTTCGTCATTTTTTTCGATAAATGAGCAAACCTGTTTGTGAACAAGTGATTATGTGAAGCATGTATCATATTTTTCGTCCGTTGTCCTGTATATGGTATTCGTAAGCGTTGCACATTTGATGGAACTATAGATCTGCCAGGGTGAGGGTGAGGCTTCGTAAATGGGCAGCTTTCTGTGTGGAAATGGGTTTAGAGCTCTTGATGTAAAGAAACAGGTGTTTTTTTTAATTGTTTGCTTAAAAGCTTTGTACATAGTATAAACACTAGTCGAAAACTGTAGCTGGATGTGTCGTTTTTTGTCTTTTTAAATACATTGTCCAGATTTTACGACCATGCTATTCTTTAATATTTTCTCGTTATGTATGTTTTATTGTCAAGTCACACAGAGCTGTGGTAGTAGTTGTTGTCGTTTCAATGTTCTACACAAATTTTTAACCATGTTTGTTTAATTTTTTAAAACAATTTCAGATGTTAAAATCTTGTGAAAATGAATTGTTGTCACTTATCTACTTATGAACTTTCATTACAACCAAATTTGTAAGAATTCTATATGCAGATATTGATAATATTTTAGGGCTGTTTGTCTGTCTGTGTGATGGTTGCTTGGAGAAATTGTCCCTGTTGTAAATCCGTTCCATATCTTTGTTTATATTTGTAATCATTGTCTATCATCATAATGATACCCATAGCATAGACGTCTAATAATAGACACCAGTCGGATCATACAGCGGAGGAGTATATTTTAATTATAGGAAATATTATTTTGTAATATTATTGTTTATTTATACAGCAGAATAAGTAATTACTGCCTTACATTACCACATTAATAGCTTGCTGTCTCCATATTTTATTTAAAGCATTATACCTTATTTTAAGCATTTCAGCTTTGTACTTGATTTATCTTGCAAATGTTTGGTACCGAAAATCTTGTATTATTCAATATTCAAACGAAAAAAAAGACCCAGAAGTTTGCCTGGAGATATCCAATAGAGGAGTTCAGTTTCTTATTATTAGCTTAAACAATAACATCACTTCAGAATCAATCAGTACCTGTACACCTGTTGTATGAACACTCTGTATAACTTGTATACGTATGTTTTTATTACTGGATGTGCAATTCTCATCTCACCCGTAGTTGGCTTGAAACGTAAACCTTTCCTAGACATGTATACTTATACAGGCTCTAAGACAATAAAATGCATCATCAGTATGCACAGAGTTCTGTCGTTCTTTTACAGCAAGACATGGAGGATATTAGACATGGAGGATATTAGACATGGAGGATATTCGTTAGTTTTGGTAGAATATCGATTTTAATTCACGAGTGATCATAGAAATGTATATTTTCACGAGGGGCGCACGAGTGAATTAATAGTCGATATTCAAGTGAAATCAACAAATTTTCTTTTTATTGTATGCTTTTTCCACAGTTTGTTTTCATTTTAATTGTTATCTAAGTGGCCTGGAAAATATCGCGGCACTCGTTTGATAATTTTGAGTCCAGCATTGTTAAGGTCCGTTTCATTTACTGTTTTAAATCGGGAACCAATATGAAACGGTGAAAATTATCAGAGTGGTAATTTTCATCGTTTTAAACAGTGAATTACCAATTTTTGTTCATTGATAATTCCCTATAAATTAATGGAAAGCATAAAATAAATATTTCTACAACCAATTCATAGTAACTATTGCATGGTATACAATTTATCTTTTATTGGAAAAAGTAGCAAAAACATTTGCAATAACAACTGTGTACTATAAGTATTACAAAACTTGCATTTAACACTTTCACCAACACATTTTAAGATCTTAATTGAGGCTTTCAGTAATGTTTGACATGGTAAATCACATTACTACACGATCACATGAAGGTAGTTCAACATGGTAAAATGACTATAATTGCTTTAGTCCCAACTTAATGAAACCGAATCCTGAAACACCCAATGGACTAAAAAACCCAGTTGCAAACAAACCCACTGGACAGTTCCTGCTCGATACATGGGTTTATGATATTTGCAACTTACAACCCAGACACTGCAAATTTCAAGTACGAAGTTTTCCTATCGTGTACAACACATGTATATGGGCTTAGGTGCTGAATTGTAAGCATCCTTGCACACTGCACTAGGCTTTTTGTCATTTTTTTCTTAGCAAACAAACCTCCCATTCCCAATGTTCGGAGAAATGTCCAACACCTAGAAACACGAAGTCCAGTCTGCAACAACAAAGTGACGTGAAACGAGGATCATGGGACTGCTGTGTGCTGTTGTCATTGCATGTTAATAATTTCTCCATATCAGAATGCCTGTATGCACCTAACCTTCCAAATTCACTTGCTCACTAGCACGACACTGCCCGCCACCTCGTGAATGTGCTGACCCTGTTAGTTCAGACGTACTGCATTTTGGACTCTAGTTTCTTCTTCATGTCTTCCGACTGTAGCTGCTCCAGTGTCAGTAGTGACAGACCAAGTTGGTCCTCCTGTAATGTACCGGTATACAAAAGTCTGTCTTAACACAACACTACAAGAATAGAGATTTTTACTAGTAACTATTTTAAATACCAGGGAAAACAATGGCTTGAAACAAGCAATAACTCTGTGTTAATTGTCTTATGTTGCCCATAATCAAACTTTTCTTAGAAGGGTCATAAACATGTACTAAGTTTGGAAAAGGTAGACTGAACAAGAAGGCCAAGATGGCCCTGGGTCGCTCACCTGAGTTTAGCTAGAACTGCCACCGTCATGGTGCAGATACTTTCGCCACCTCAATCACTAACAGTAATTGGCGTTCAATGACGATTACAATATGAGTAAGTATGTGGCCAGGCATAGGTAGAAGTGATCTGAAAGAATTTGGCCGAGGGTCACCCAAGGAACATTACTGTGAAACTATTTTCAAATCCAGCCAGCAGTTTCAGACAAGGAGATTTTCTAAGTTTTCAATATAGCCATATAAGAAAAACTGCCCCGCCCCCTGGCGGCCATGTTTTTTTCACTAAGCGAAATGATTTGAAGGAATTTGGTAGAGGGTCACCCAAGGAACATTTCTGTGAAATTATTTTGAAATCCAGTCAGTGATTTAAGACCAGAAGATTTTTAGTTTTCAATATAGCCATATAAGGAAAACTGGCCACCCCCTGGAGGCCATGTATTTTCACGAATCAAAATATATTTGATGGAATTTGATAGAGGGTCACCCCAGGAACATTTCTGTGAAAACTATTTCAAATCAAGCCAGTGGTTTCTGCGAGATTTTGAAGTTTGCCAGTTTTTAAGCTTTGGTTGCCATGACAACCAGAGTTTTCAATATATTCTGATGAATTGAAGGAATTTGTTAAAGAACCATCCCAGGAACATTCCTGCCAAGTTTGGTCAAAATGCGCCCAGTGGTTTCAGAGAAGAAGTTGTTTAAAGTAAAATGTTGACGACAGACACAGACTGATCACAATAGCTCACCCTTGTGCACTTCATGCTCAGGTGAGCTAAAAAGAATCATCCATATCGAACAAATACCAGTAATACTTCTGTATGAAAAACAGCAAGAGCCATTGTTGGTTTTCTGGTACACTTCAAAATGCATCCGAGACTTCAGGGTCAACACAGATGTGCACATTTTGTGTAGAGATAAGTTCAATCATGATTGGTTTAAAGAAAATCTGTAATATAACATACATTTCTGACATGCAGATGAGGTTCCTCTGATAAATGGCTTTCAGCGCACAATAAGCTCAGGTATGCTGTTATGAATACCTGACTAGCCACACAGAATATATCGTCACATTATACGCACCCTCTTGAAGGGCTGAGCCATGAGCCTCAGGAACCTCTTTGCGACCTGCACTGCCTCGTCCGTGGACAGGTTACACAGGCTGTCCTTTAGGTGCTCCTGGATCCAGCGGGGTAGCTTCCCCTTCTTGTCCGCACGGGCGAAACGCTGAAATGGATGGATGGATTAGTTGTTTGTGAGTTTAATTTAAACATATTTATTATAACTCTATTGTGTAGAGAGTCATGTTTTTGAGTCACTTTCGTGTCTGTTTCCTGGGAAGAACCAGTACTTGGTGTCATATGAGAAAAATCCTTTGAATGCTCCGGGAGCAGGGACTGAACTCGCAATCGGGAGATCGCAAGATGGATACCATATCCATTATACCACTGCGACCTTTGATACCTCATTAATGGACTTACTTGACATTCTCAGTTCTGATGACGGGACACATTTTAAGTGTCTGTTCATCTTTATGCTTCATCGAATAGTGGAGATGTATGAAATGTTTTAGTGATGTATGAAATCCTTTGGAAATAGCAACACAAACAGGTCACATTTAAGTGTCTACTCTGCTTTATGCTTCATAATAGTGGTAGTGTATGAAATGCATTGGAAATAGCAAAAAAACAACAACAAAAAACAACAAAGTTTTTCTCCCTTATTGACATACCCACAAGTTTAATTTCAGGTGACTGTCAACAACAGTACACCATAAAAATGAAGAAGGCTAAACCAAAAAAAAGTTCATAGAACAAAATGTACTGAATTAATATCAACTGAAGTAAGCCGGTTTGTATTCAAGAACAATACTTTCAAGGAGAAGGGACCTTGACTTTCCTGCATCGATGCAAACCTAAACAACCTGTACCTTGTCAGCGAACAGCAAGACGCCGTAGTCTGTCTTCCCTCGGAGGGCTCTACCCACGCACTGGGCTGCGTGTCGCATGGCGTCAAACGTGAGAAAGTCGTTCTCACGAATCTGGAAGTGCTCCCGTAGGTATTCAAGACGGGCCTGTAATGTTTACAACAATAATCTCTCGTGAGTATCTCGCACTAGAGACGAGGACAACGGCTATATATGGGAGTTATCTACTTAATACTACAGAAAGTTAATTTAATAATAATCAATAACAGGATAACCTTAGCCACTACTACATAGTAGTGTAAAATTGAGGTTTGTACCATCACATAATTATAGCTTATACAATACATGTACAGTGAAACCTGTCCAAACCGAACCCTCTGAAAACCGAATCCCTGTCTAAACGGAACGGATGTTTCCAGCCCGATTGTTTTCCTTCTTATTTTATATGTCAAAAAACCTTACTAAACCGAACCTCTGTGAAAACAGACAACCGGACGATTTTTATCGCAAGATTAATCAGAGTGAACAGTTGAAAACCAGAATAAACAGAACGGCTGTGTCGAGTCAGGTATCACTTGGCTTCGCCACAGATGTTTAATGCGGATTATTGTTATCTTGATTAACACCACGGCCACTTAATTGGAGTGACAATAGAGGGTGTTAAGATTGCAGCCAGCAAGAGGGTTTGAAAACGAACTTGTGAAAACACATTCATGTTTAAATTGTTAACGTGTGTTGTCTGGTACTGCTTAAAACATTATCAAATGACATGTACATTAATTTTGAAATGGAATTTCAAGTAAACCTAACCCCTGTGAAAACCGAATGATCCCGATGCCGTTCGGTTTCAACAGGTTTTACTGTACATGTATCCTTCTCCATGTTACTCTGAACGTATGAATTATGCTTGATATTACACACACCACGAATCTTGCTCTGTGCCATGAGGATCCTGCTCTGTGTTACACATACCTTGAGGATCCTGCTCTGTGTATAGACATACGGCACTCCAAACATGATCACAGCTCTGCCCAAGTGATGGTCTGGAACACAGGTTGGGAAGCATTTTATGAAAAAACCCATAACTGAAACATACCAACGTCATACATACATGTATCTGACATACTTCTTTAGATTTTCTTATTGCCGTTCTTAATTTCATGAGTACAACATAAAATAAGTTAGAAAACACCATGGCTAACTCACCAAAGTCGATGCCCTCTGACACCTTTCCCCGAGCCACAGACAGCAATACAGCACCTCGTCCATTCTCACATGCCTGGTGACAAACAAGTAACATTCAGAATATATTTACATCACAGCAGGGTTTACCATGAATTGCTGTTTAGGTGACCAAACCACTTTTAAAGGGGCAAATATTTACAAATCTGATTTTAGTCCAATTGTTGACAAAAGTAGTTTTGATGGTCAATAGCCATTTCTGACATCATTAAACTACTCAGCCACGTTGCATCTGAACTACAAATTACATTTAAATTCAAACAAAGTTGAGAACACCAATTCCTTATAGTATGATCAGGTTTAGCAATCAAGTTCACTACATTGTACATTGTTTCTTGTTTTATCCAATTCCTACAGCCAAATCGATCGGATAACAAGCCATCGTGTACACTCAAGCTTTATTCGATCACTATTTTTAGTACATGTTTAATCGATCATAATTTTTTTAGAACGCTATGTATTTCAATGTGACGCAATACCAAATGATAAGCCGGGCCTGGCTAGCTCAGTTGGTAGAGCGCTGGACTGTCAACCCGGGGATCATGAGTTCAAACACCAGCCTAGTCACATAGCTTGTGTGGGGATTGGTCATGACATTATTTCTATGGCCATTCTCCCCCTACCTGATGATTCAAGTAGGGCAGCTGTCAGTTACAGGCATAAGTATTTACACTTAGTACTGGTAAACCGCTTAGATCGGTTAAGCATGCAAAGGAAAAGTGTGAGTAGGTAACCTGACCGCCGTGATATGACTGAAATACTGTTAAAAACGGCGAAAAATCCAAACAAACAAACAAAAAACAAAACCAAATAATAAAGTATTTAGTAAACAACAAACCCAGTGTTAAAATGGGAAACCAAAGCTATTCGTCTTATTTCCGACATATTTTCAATCCGTTTACATGATTTATGAGCACAGCATACTATGTTTCTCACATATTTTCAATCCGTTTACATGATTTATGAGCACAGCATACCATGTTTCTCACATATTTTCAATCCGTTTACATGATTTATGAGCACAGCATACCATGTTTCTCACATATTTTCAATCCGTTTACATGATTTATGAGCACAGCATACTATGTTTCTCACATATTTTCAATCCGTTTACACGATTTATGAGCACAGCATACCATGTTTCTCAAATATTTTCAATCCGTTTACATGATTTATGAGCACAGCATACCATGTTTCTCACATATTTTCAATCCGTTTACATGATTTATGAGCACAGCATACCATGTTTCTCACATATTTTCAATCCGTTTACATGATTTATGAGCACAGCATACTATGTTTCTCACATATTTTCAATCCGTTTACATGATTTATGAGCACAGCATACTATGTTTCTCACATATTTTCAATCCGTTTACATGATTTATGAGCACAGCATACTATGTTTCTCACATATTTTCAATCCGTTTACATGATTTATGAGCACAGCATACTATGTTTCTCAGATATTTTCAATCCGTTTACATGATTTATGAGCACTGCATACTATGTTTCTCACATATTTTCAATCCGTTTACATGATTTATGAGCACAGCATACTATGTTTCTCGCATATTTTCTATCCGTTTACATGATTTATGAGCACTGCATACCATGTTTCTCACTTATTTTCAATCCGTTTACATGATTTATGAGCACAGCATACCATGTTTCTCAGCCTCACATCATAAACTTGATCTTCATCCAACAATGACATAATATTCTCTAATAATCTTAAAATAACGTCCACCACAAGCATAGCAACAAATCTGAAATAAGCCACTTTTACTACATAATGACCGTCCTAACACCAGTGAGTAGAACAGTACAGTACCTTCTAATAGTTAAGAACAGCCAGAGTGGTCTCTGCAATACAGTACCTTCTAATAGTTAAGGACAGCCAGAGTGGTCTCTGCAATACAGTACCTTCTAATAGTTAAGGACAGCCAGGGTGGTCTCTGCAATACAGTACCTTCTGATAGTTACGGAGAGCTAATATGGTCTCTGCAATACAGTACCTTCTGATAGTTAAGGAGAGCCAGGGTGGTCTCCGCAATGCAGTACCATCTGATAGTTAAGGAGGGCCAGGGTTGTCTTTGCAATACAGTACCTTCTGACGGTCAAGGAGAACCAGGGTGGTCTCTGCAATACAGTACCTACTGATAGTTAAGGAGAGCCAGGGTAGTCTCCGCAATACAGTACCTACTGATAGTTAAGGACAGCCAGGGTTGTCTATGCAATACTGTACCTTCTGATAGTTAAGGAGACCCAGGGTGGTTTCTGCAATACAGTACCTTCTGATAGTTAAGGAGGGCCAGGGTTGTCTTTGCAATACAGTACCTTCTGACAGTTAAGGACAGCCAGGGTTGTCTATACAATACAGTACCTTCTGATAGTTAAGGACAGCCAGGGTTGTCTATGCAATACTGTACCTTCTGATAGTTAAGGACAGCCAGGGTTGTCTATACAATACAGTACCTTCTGATAGTTAAGGACAGCCAGGGTTGTCTATGCAATACTGTACCTTCTGATAGTTAAGGACAGCCAGGGTTGTCTCTGCAATACAGTACCTACTGATAGTTAAGGACAGCCAGGGTTGTCTATGCAATACAGTACCTACTGATAGTTGAGGACAGCCAGGGTTGTCTATGCCATACTGTACCTTCTGATAGTTAAGGAGAACCAGGGTGGTCTCCGCAATACAGTACCTTCTGATAGTTAAGGACAGCCAGGGTTGTCTATGCAATACTATACCTTCTGATAGTTAAGAACAACCAGGGTTGTCTATGCAATACTGTACCTTCTGATAGTTAAGGACAGCCAGGGCTGTCTATGCAATACAGTACCTTTTGATAGTTAAGGACAGCCCGGGTTGTCTATGCAATACTGTACCTACTGATAGTTACAGAGAGCCAGGTTGGTCTCCGCAATACAGTACCTTCTGACAGTTAAGGAGAACCAGGATTGTCTATGCAATACTGTACCTTCTGATAGTTAAGGAGAGCCAGGGTGGTCTCTGCAGCGTCCTGGGTCTCTATGAACAACAGCTTGTTCTTCTGGATCTGGTCAATGATGCCCTGCAGAGCAGACAGGTTGAAATTATTGTACCACAGTCAACTAGACATGTGTCCGTAGGACACAGATGCCCCCACATTCCGCTGGTTGTCACAATCCTCCGCTTTGTTGGAAAAAATGCACTAAAATACCCAGGCACACAAGTTCACATGCTGATTTATATGTTTATAAAATTTCATCACTCTAGCAGTAATACATTTTGAGTTACGCGCAATCCAAGTCCAACAAGAGCTGTCAGAGGACAGCGCGCTCAACTATTCGAAGTATGTCAGTTGGTAAATATTTTGGATAGTGAAGGGGCATAAATTTGTTAAAATACAAACTTTTTAGTGAAGCCTTGTATAGTTTATACATTTTTGGAACAAAAACTTTAACAAGGTCTATATAAAAAGTGGGCTAACTCTGTCAAAATACAAAACAGAGTTATGGGTAATGTTGCCCCTGATACTAGAATTGATGACAAAGGTTAGTTTCAAGTGAATAACTTATGTAGTTTTGAAGTTACAAAACTTTTGAATATAAACTTTAACCAGAAAACCTATGTGAAAAGGAGGCATAACTTTGTCAAAACACAAAACAGAGTTTGCACAAGTTCACATGCTAATTTATATGTTTATAAAGTTTTATCACTCAAGCAGTAATACTTTTTAAGTTACACGCGACACAAGTCCAAAAATGTCTTTTTTTTCTAAAAAAAGGTCCTTTACTCTGCTGGTGTCAGAAAAACTGCACCAAAATACCCAGGTGCACAAGTTCACATGCTGATTAATATGTTTATAAAGTTTCATCACTGTAGCAGTAATACTGCTTGAGTTACGCACGACACAAGTCCAAAAATGAGCCAATGACTATTATAACCTTTTTTCCTATATAAATGATAATTAAGCATTTTTAACTGTATACCACTTTATTGAAACAAGCTCCTTCCAACAGGCATAAATTCGTGATTTTGCATGGTTTTGTTTTGTAATGTTGTTCTCATCATTATTCACATGGGCGCAACCTGCGCAGACTGTTGCGCAATGTAACTTATTGGTAAAACCAACGGCTACTGACTGTTACAAGCTAAATCAAGGTTAATGATTGTTCTATTTTGTAGTTGTGAGTTGTGAGTCACAACTTTTGCTATGTTAGTTTTATTGGAAAATAAAACAACTAAATGTTGTCTTTTATTTCTTAATGGAAGTTGGCAATAAAACCGATATTTCCTTGTCATTTGGGAACAGTCAAATTGTTTTCCTTTAGTTATTAGTTTGTTTATTTGGATTGTTCGCCGTTTTTTACAGTATTTCAGTCATGTAACGGCAGTCAGTTAACCTACTCACACTTTTCCTGAGCAAGCTTAGCCGATCTAAGCGGTTTACCAGTACTTAGTGCATATTCTTATGCCAGTACCTGACAACTGCCCTACTTGAATCAGAGGTAGGGGGAGAATGGCCGTAGAAATAATTTCATGACCAATGCCCACACAAGTTTTGTGGCCGGGCTAGGGCTCGAACTCATGATCCCCGGATTGACAGTCCATTGCTCTACCAAATGAGCTAGCCGGGCCCGGCTAATTTTTTTTTCCTTCAGTATCGGCAGCAACATTTTCAACTGTTGCCCTCGGAATAACGGCCTCAGGGCAACAGATAAAAAATTGCCCCCTCTACTTCAGGAACACAATTCGACTGTTCCCAAATACCAATGAAATATCGGACCACTAAACATCTCCAACTAAGGCTTTTGTCTGCCACAGAGGGGGTTGGTGGCCAGATTTATTGGTTGGGGACACAACATATCAAATGGGGGGGGGAGTATTTTGCAACAAAAAATACAAAACTTACACTTTGCCTTGATTTATTTCATATCACAATAAATGTAATTTGAATATACTGACCTGTTCATACCATGATGCAACTGTGGATTCCTGTAAAACACAATAACATTTATCACAAAATGACTTTTATTTTGGTTAAGTTTATGTCAGAAGATTTTATATGGCTTTGGCAAATGCAGTAAAATTTTGAGTCTCAAACTACAGACAAATTAAAATGGTAGTTAAATATAAGTTTTTGTGTGTGCTTAGGGTGAGCTACATGTAACAACTGATTTCTGGGTAGAGTGAATGTGGTCATCCTTCACACCCACCATGTAGATGTAGCTGGTGAAGAAGCATACAACACCGTCTGGCACCACACTGCACATCTCCACCAGCAGGTTGCCATAGTTACGGATCACTGCCGGGTCCTCACGGGACTCGAACTTGGAACTCATGGCCACTTGGTCGTTACCCTTGCTGACTATCTGTAATAATGGAAATAGGTCAGACACTACACTAAATCACGATGAGCTTCAAACACAAATATTTGTATGTAAGCCAATTCCTCTATTTGCAACTGTTCGAAATTTCAAAGAAGCTGGAAACTTTGATATAATGACCAATATATATTGTACATAATTATGAACATTTTAAACCGCAGTGAAAGGTGGGAAAAAAATACCGACAAGAAAAACAATGACCTGGTTGTGAAAAGATGTTCTGAAATATATATGAGGCATGTTGTGGGAAACCCGGACTTAATACATGTGCGTAAAGTGTCGTCCCGGATTATCCTGTGCAGTCTGCACAGGCTAATCCGGGATCACACTGTCCACCTAAAGTGGATTTATGGTTAAAAGAGTCTTCCTTGAAACACAGAACATACCATGCGGACTGCACAGGCTAATCCGGGACGACACTTTACGCATATGCATGAAGCGCAGGTGCAATACCATAACTTATCTTGTTGATTGAGCCAGTATTAAAAGTTTAAAAGATGTGAAAAATGCTTTTGTTATTTAGACAGGCATACTGGTAGTAGTATTAGGTACGTCAGCATTTAAACTAACTTAATGAATCCGCTGTAAAAAAAATGGTTTTCTTTTTGTGTTTCATTTCATTAAGAAATTATTCACTGCCTTTCTTTGACAGACGTTTGCGTACCATGGGACAGATGGAGATTCGGGACAGTGTCATGGTGAACATGGCCATGTTGACTGGTCGGAAGTCGAGAATCTTCGGGTACATGTCCAGTGGAGACAGGGTCTGGAAACACATCAAGGAGTAGTAATATAACACCCAGATTCCAGTTTGTGTCAAACAGTAGTAGTAATATAACACCCAGATTCCAGTTTGTGTCAAACAGGAGTAGTAATATAACACCCAGATTCCAGTTTGTGTCAAACAGGAGTAGTAATATTACACCCAGATTCCAGTTTGTGTCAAACAGGAGTAGTAATATAACACCCAGATTCCAGTTTGTGTCAAACAGGAGTAGTAATATTACACCCAGATTCCAGTTTGTGTCAAACAGGAGTAGTAATATAACACCCAGATTCCAGTTTGCGGCCAACAGGAGTAGTAATATAACACCCAGATTCCAGTTTGTGTCAAACAGGAGTAGTAATATAACACCCAGATTCCAGTTTGTGTCAAACAGGAGTAGTAATATAACACCCAGATTCCAGTTTGTGTCAAACAGGAGTAGTAATATTACACCCAGATTCCAGTTTGTGTCAAACAGGAGTAGTAATATAACACCCAGATTCCAGTTTGTGTCAAACAGGAGTAGTAATATAACACCCAGATTCCAGTTTGTGTCAAACAGGAGTAGTAATATAACACCCAGATTCCAGTTTGTGTCAAACAGGAGTAGTAATATAACACCCAGATTCCAGTTTGTGTCAAACAGGAGTAGTAATATAACACCCACATTCCAGTTTGCGGCCAGTAAATGATGTTTCCACAAATGTCAATAATATGTAAATTATCTAGTCTTTTATCTAATCGATGTACTCAAATATCACATGTATAACCAATTTTACACAAAACAGTTCATGGTAGTTTGTGAAGTGTTGGTGATTACCAGTATCGATAAATAGAATTTAAACCATCAACAAACTTTCAATGTTAATGGCAAAAACCTGGAAAGGTCTACAGTATGGTCATCTGCTCAATACCATTCAAAATACGGTCATGTTTTACCCGTAATTTGGAAGAATGATAATATGAGGTCAACAAGAACAGGACTAATGCTCTTCAGCAAGTAAGCCAATACTGAGCAGTTTGCCAGGTGATTAATATAACATTTGTCAAACCACAGCCACAAAAGTGTTATAGAGTATATCTATGTGCGGCCACCTACCCCAGACGTGATGACGACAGACTGGAACCGGTCGAAGATGGGCTTCACGGCAATGGAGGCGTCGAGACAGCTGAAGTTGAGGACGGGGTTGGGAATGGTGGGGGTTCGGTCGTCAAACGGTTCGATGATCAACACAAACCCTGCAGCAGACAGATGAGTTCACAGATTGACGGAAAGTAACATATACTGTAAACATATCATAAACATATCAAGAACATACACAGGACCTGTCATATCTCTTGTTCAATGCCTTGATAAACCCAGTGTGTGGTTTCTATCATAGATCAATGTTCATGGCTTTGCATATAATATTTTATATGCTGAAACAAATGCTATTTCATCTATAACAAATATTAAAAATGCCTCAAGAATAAGAGAATAAGCAACCTGTATAATTTTTGCCACTATAACTGAATCTATGTTCACTGATGTAACCTTATGGATGTTAACAACAATGAATAAAGGTGAGTAAATTACGTTTACTTTTTACTTAGTGTATGCATTGTAGGTACATGTAAATGATTGACCTAATGTGGTGCAATAATAGAGCTGGAGTGTATATAGTTACTGATTCTAGAGTGATCATTGCTACCTTTCACATATGTGCTGATGAGCGTGGCGAAATTTGAGATCAGCGTGAGGGCTCTAAAGTCGGACATGTCTGCCAGCTCCAGGGTACGTAGCAGCGAGGCCAGACGCTCTGAGCAGAACCTGCAAGGACAAAGCAGGTATTACTGACCAACCTTAAATATAGTTTGCACATTGATTAAACAAGAGCTGTCGGAGGACAGCGCGCTTGACTATTCTTGTGCTTGTCAGAGTTACTGGCATTTTTTTTCTAAAACAAGAAATATGGAAATTCCACGAAAACCAAACTTTTCTAACGAAATGCATTAAAGTCAGCACATCAATAATTTTTTTTAGTAAAAGCGACCTTGACCCCACCCACCCCATATGCAATCCCAAGTGAGGTCTCGATATATATGTATCAAGTTTCATTAAAATATCTCAATGCATTCTCAAGTTATTGATCGGAAACCGTTTTTCTATTTTTAGTAACAGTGACCTTAACCTTGACCCCACCTATTCCACACGCAATCCCAAGCGAGGTCTTGATATAAGGTACCTATGTTTAAAGTTTCATTAAAATATCTCAATGCATTCTCAAGTTATTGAGCGGAAACTGGTTTTCTATTTTTAAAAACAGTGACCCCACCCACCCCATATGCAATCCTAAGTGAGGTCTCGATATAAGGTATGTATGTATAAAGTTTCACTAAAATATCTCAATGTGTTCTAAAGTTATTGAGCGGAAACCATTTTTCTATTTTTAGTAACAGTGACCTTGACCGCACCCACCCCATATGCAAGTCCAAGCGAGGTCTCGAAATAAGGTATCTATGTATTAAGTTTCATTAAAATATCTCAATGCTTTCTCAAGTTATTGAGCGGAAACCGTTTTTTTATTTATAGTAACAGTGACCTTGACCTTGACCCACCCACCCCATATGCAATCCCAAGTGAGGTCTTGATATAAGGTATCTATGTTCTCAAGTACTTGAGCTGAAACCCTTGGTCTATTTTTAGTCACAGTGACCTTGACCCCACCCACCCAATATGCAATCCCTAGCCAGGTCTCGCTATAAGGTATCTATGTTTGCCCACCCAATATGCAATCCCTAGCCAGGTCTCGCTATAAGGTATCTATGTTTGCAGTTTCATTACAATAGCTTAATCCGTTCTCAAGTTAGAGAGTGGAAACGAAAAGTTGAGAAACTAGCTTACCGAAAAACTTTAACCTGTCCATGTAGCTTATATGTAAAAATTTTAAGTGTAAAAAGGCCCATAATTTTGACAAATTTCAAAATTGGCCCATGAGTTCATTTTAATATAGGGAATAAGTGTTCTAATTTTGAATGAAATCCCTTAAGCCATTCCTGAGAAACCAGCTACCGAAAAACAGCTTATGTAAAACGAAAAATTTCAAACTCGAGTTACCAAACTTAGCCTATAGGTTCATTTTAATGTGAGGAATAAATGTTGTAAGTTTGAATGAAATCCCTCAAGCCATTCCGGAGAAACTACCTTACCGAAAAACTTTAACCTAGCTCGGACGGCGACGCGAACGCCGGGGCGAGTAGAATAGCTTGCCTTTTCTTTGAAAAGGTCGAACTAATAAATAAGTTCAAATAACACATGGTTAGTTTTAATAGTTTAAACCTATTTATTTTACTTAAACTGTGTCGAAAGCCATTGGCTTACTGAGACACTTTCGAGTATGTTTCCTGGGAAGAACCAGTACTTAGTGTTTTAAGAGAAAGATCCATCTAACACACCCTGAGTAGAGATCTAATTCCGAACCACCTGATCGCAAGGCAGAGAACATATGAGGCGCATAGTGGGAAAACCGGACTTAATGCATGTGCGAACAGTGTCGTCCCGGATTAGCCTGTGCAGTCTGCACAGGCTAATCCAGGATGGCACTTTCCGCCTACAGTGGATTTATGATTAGAAGAGACTTCCTTGAAACAGAAAATACCATAAAAGCGGAAAGTGCCATCCCGGATTAGCCTGTGTGGACTGCACAGGCTAATCCAGGACGACACTTAACGCACATGCATTAAGTCCGGTTTTCCAACGACGCGCCTCATATCCTTTACAACACTGTGACCTCATGGTTGAAAAGGTGGTAGATAGTAAAAACAACCTCTGACCAATTGCAAGTATTTCAACCTCGCCTTTTGAATGATGTACCGGTAACACATCACTGGTTGATTACAAATCAGAATCACTTACTTAGCTCGGTGATTTTCTTTTAAAGGGGATATATTTGAACAACTCAACAGAGGACGAATATGATCGAGGAAAGTTAAAATAAAAACAATAATCGGTTATGTGTACCATATTTCTTTTTTCTTTTACCATGAACTTCTTCATAACAACAAATGTATTCCTAGCGCTACACTGATACGACACGTTTAATCGTATTTGTGGGAGAAATAATAAAACGTGTCCATAAGTTGTATGAACACGTCTGCACAGAACTTCAGTCAACAAAAAATATATATTGGGGATTTCCCAATATTGTACATGTCTAATGTACATAAATGAGTTTCCGACTGGAAGACAAAAAGTATTTTAACGTTGTAAAGTTCTAATTTCGAGAATCAGTACTTCTGAACTTTTATTCCTTTTTGTCATTCATCAACGTTTTATCGGTTTTATTTTACTTTAATATTTTTGCATGAAAATTTGATGAGATCATACATACCCACTTTAAATATCAGACAAATACAAATAATGACCTTTTCACTCAACCCAGGAAAAAAAGAGAAAATGTATGATGTAAATTCAAAATAAGGACAAATATGGAAAAAGACAAATTATTAGTTCAATAAATGTGAAAGGAACAATTGGTTTTATTTTGTAGAAACTGCAGAAGTTGTTGTTTTCCAATTAAATCCAAGTCCAAAAACATCATACCTGAGTGGTTTCCGCTCTATGCAGACCTTCTGTGAGCAGTCCTTGAGGAAGGAGGGTGGAGTCTCGGACACGACGTGCTGCACCCTCATCCTGGTCTTCAGGTACTCACAGAACCGCCGCATGAAAGAGATGAAGTGTTCCGCATTCCGGATGTTACCCGGAACTGCCTCTGTAGCAAACAAGGGCCGTCAACATGTACGAGGGTTGTATGATAAGTTCATGGCTTTTGTTAATATAATGAATATTAATGATTGGTCAGCGATGAAGTTTATATTAGCATAAAGCTTGATACACATGAAAAAATACACTAACATTAAATTTCCCGTACTGTAAATTGCCAAAAAATAACACTCAAAAACATAGTGTAAATAAATTCAAACCAGACAATGTTGACCATGAAAATACTTTTTAGTCGTAAAGTTGTCAGCTCTTGTCCATGTGACAAACATGAACTTGCCATAAAAGCATTGATGAGAATGTTACGTTATATACATCGCTGCCATTTTGGCACATTAGTTGGTTGGTTGTCTTGGATGGTGAATTCATTGTTGTTGTTAATGAATCCGAGTTATAAATAAAAGACTAAACTGTTAGAACGTGCTGTACATCTCTTTCAAAGTTAAACGAACCCTCTCAAGCAAGCAACACATCGTCAAAGTCAATACATATCTGATCTGTTTTGTATAAACTGACTGGAAATAAGAAAATCTACTGCTAGTACTTTTTTTTATACAAGGATGACACAGAACAAAATCAATTTAGATTATATACATTAATTTAAAACTGAATTCACAATCCAGCCCACCAAAAATTTGACTAGTTTTACATACCTTGCAAAATCTCATCTGGTATAACTGGAAAGAAATAAGAAAGATCATGCACAACCTGTTGTACTACAAACGCTAATTATAATTGCTTATTACACAACTTGTTTTAATTACTTTATTCATTGATCTCTTGTTTAATTTTTTTAATTTTATACAGCAACTATGACAAACTTATGTGTCTCATACTCTCTCTATAAATTAGTCACTCTGCGAACAGCAACATTTGAGGCGTGTCGTGGGAAAACCGGTCTTAATGCATGTACATAAAGTGTCGTCCCACTTTCCGCCTACAGTGGATTTATGTTTAGAAGAGACTTCCTTGGAACAGAAAATACCATAAAGCGGACAGTGCTGTCCTGGATTAGCATGTGCGGACTGCACAGGCTAATCTGGGACGACACTTTACGAACATGCCAGTATGACTATAGCTCACTGCCCTAACCTTCCTCATTCCAAATACCAGTTTGCCCTAAAATCCCTAATCCAAAAATACCAGTTGTACAGTTATTAACTTGCATTTATATTTATACTCAATAATTTTAGAATTCCCTTGAAATCTACATAAGAAAAGCAACCAACAACCATCTGACATGTAAAAAAATAACTTTTTGCTTTAGATCTAACTTTTTTATTAATTCTTTATTTACAGTGACGTCAAAATTTCAGCGATACAAATTACTGCTTTCATCACATTTGTTCATAAAAAACAAAACAAATGTCAGTTTAGGAATAATCTTTTTGTGTTGTCTATTGCTGGTTTAAAAATGGTAAATTGTGATTTTTTTCAAAGAATACTCTGGGTGTGTCCAAGAATCATAAATTGGGGCGTGTCGTAGGAAAACCGGACTTAATGCATGTGCGTAAAGTGTCGTCCCGGATAAGCCTGTGCAGTCTGTGCAGGCTTATACGAGATGACACTTTCCGCGTCTATGGTATTTTCTGTTTCAAGGAAGTCTATTCTAAACATAAATCCACTGTAGGCGGAAAGCCTTTGCGGACTGCATAGTTACCCCTGCACGACACTTTACCCACATGCATTAAGTCCGGTTTTCCCACGACGTGCCTCAATTAAGCACCCACCAGGATTGGCGAGTATGAGGTCTGTTTCTCGGTTCAGACTGGTTTCCTTCAAGCCCTCCACGAGACGTACGTACTCGTTCTTCAGCCGCTCTGCATCCGTCTCCTTAAGCCTGAAACAAAAAACTTCATGAGCTGAGATCAGGGCTGATATTTATAAAGAATCTTAGTCCAAAATTAAGAAAAATCTTAAAATTCTGAAAGTTTATGTTTGGATTTTCTGAAAAAGAAATGCATTGTGTGAAGATTTTTTGACTCAGTTGCAATATAAACTTGAAACTTGTTTATATGCTTAAACGCCTATTTCTAAATATAAAATACATATTCAACGGCGTTGTACAATAATAAATAAATGTAAAAAAAAAACATGATCTACACTGATACATCAATAAAGTGACAATCATCAATAATCAGTTATCATAACTCATCAAAATACAAATACATATTATTATACAATAAATATTCACTAATAACACCAACACCAATATAATTCCAAGTGTATTAATATTTAGTATTTGTCATGCACTTGGTCCAAAGCATGTTGTTTGAAACACACATATCAAATGTCGACTTATTTTCATCTTAAGTTAAGAATAGCTTAAGAAGATTTATAAATATGGACCCAGTGCTCCAGATAAATATTTGTACTGGGGGTAAATGTACGCTTACTTCTGAAACTTGGGAGTAAATGTACACTTACTTCTGAAACTTGGGAGTAAAAAAAAATGTACGCTAACTTCTGAAACTAGGGAGTAAATGTACGCTTACTTCTGAAACTTGGGAGTAAATGTACGCTTACTTCTGAAACTTGGGAGTAAATGTACACTCACTTAAGAATTTGTGGCAGTAAATGTACACACTTGGTAGGAATAGTACGGGTACATTTATATTCCAATAATACAATACAATATGAGACATGATATAATAATATTAATCCTTTATAATGTAATGACACCATTTTAATACAATTATATCACCATTTCAATACAATTATATATAATAATATTAATTCTTTATAATGTAGTGACACCATTTCAATACAATTATATATAATAATATTAATCCTTTATAATGTAGTGACACCATTTCAATACAATTATGTTTAAGTATGAATTCTGAAATTTTTTTTTGGGCTAACTACTGAATATATCAACTGTACATTCAGATAGGCAGGCCTGTCACAACTACTATCTTTATCACTAATATCCACGAACATCGGAAATATTTTGTGTGTAAACCTACACCCCAATTATATTTTTTCCGCGTATCTTCCATTTTTGTGTGTGCGTAATTTACACGTATACGCGCCTTATCTGGGCCTTTGGCTGAGGTACTGCTTTAAAATAACCCACGTGCCCAAAACCTGAAAAATCAATCTGGGGCAAGTTAGATGACCAAAGTTCCAAGTGGGTTCAGGACAGCTGAGATTGTATGCTAAATACCAGAAATGACAAGTCCATCCAAAAAAATATTGTGAAGCCTGTACATTTATTGCATTAGCCTAAGGTTACACTGAAATTCTTGCGGCGCATCGTGAGAAAACCGGACTTAATGCATGTGCGTAAAGTGTCGTCCTGGATTAGCCTGTACAGTCCTTATGCGTAGGAACTAAACCACCAGAGTTGTTTATTGGCCGATAAAAAAAGATAATGCAAAAATTATTTCAATTCTAACATGATTTAACAAATATTTTTGTAATGTACTGAGAATTACATTTTACTATGCTCCGCTCAGAATCAGGACTACTCTTTGTGTTGTTTATCGGGTAGTTTAACAACAATAATTTTGTTCTTTGTCTATAGAAAAATTAGTGAGCATCAAGTTAGAATTGACGTCAAACAATGACAGAACAATACTATTTCTCAAACATGTACCTGTTAATATGCTGGGAGAGTGTGTCTATGTTCTGTTGACACTTCTCCAATGTTCTCTTGGTGATCTGGACACTCATAGACTCTATACACACATTGTCTGCAACAATATTATCAAAATTATCAACTGAACATACCACTTTGTATTTTAGATCAGTGATCACCTAAACAATAAGTTATAACACAAAAAATTATTATTTTATTATTGTTGACGACAGGTTGTTATATGGAATTCAGCATAAAAATCCTCACCGATGTTGTGAGCCTCATCAAAAACTACCACTGACTTCTTGGAGAGTTCCTTCGACACGATGTCGGCAATCTTTGGGTCGAGGAGGTAGTAATAGCTGTACACGACCACATCTGCCTGCATGATCTGAGGGATACACAGGGAGGCTACCAGAAGTAGGTAAATAACATATCAATATGTGGCGCCCTGCATGATCTGAGGGATACACAGGGAGGCTACCAGAAGTAGGTAAATAACATATCAATATGTGGCGCGTCGTGGGAAAACTGGACTTAATGCATGTGCGTAAAGTGTCATCCCGGATTAGCCTGTGCAGTCCGCACAGGCTAATCCAGGACGGCACTTTCCGCCTGCAGTGGATTTAACTTAAGAAGAGACTTCCATGAAACAGAAAATATAAAAAAGCAGACTGCACAGGCTAATCTGGGACGACACTTTACGCACATGCATTAAGACCGGTTTTCCCACGACGCCCCTCATATGTATTTAATCATGCAAGGTTATACAGAATCAATCTCATTAGAATTACATCCTAAAATACACTATGCTTTAGGATCTGAGGTCGTCCTATAGAAGGTCATCTTCTGGTGACCCTTCTGCAAACCAATCAGAGCCTTGCGTTCACGGTCTTGAAAGTGAAAGTAAATCTATCTTTAGCTTCAAAAAATTATAGTTTTGGCTGGGATCCCAACGTGTGATTTTTACACGTATCGAATTTTACGAAGGTAAAGACAAATGTTAGTCTATTAATAAAAACACAGTGGTAATTTTCACAAGTTTCATGCTTTTCATGAATAAATGTACTTCTAACTGTTATATCAATTGTCATAAACTGGACAGGTGATTTTTAGGGTCGTGTTGTACAGTATTTGAAGTTTGAAATACAGTACATAATACATTCAACAATTTACAAACCAAGAATCACTTGGTAAGTTTCTGACTACTAATAAGTAAGTTCGCATGGTAAAACCATGTTGCTTTGTTTAAAATTAACTATGTTTTCTCAGTTTGTTGTATCAATGCCTTTATTCAATTCTTGACACTAGTATAGGTTTACTAGTATAAGACGACCTTTGAAATTGAAACACTTCAGTGACCACAATGACAGGATTTTTCCAGTCAAATATCATGCATGGGAACAACAATTCTTTTGCGGGCAACTAGGACACCAAATGTCTCTAACAACAACATGGCTGTGTCCGCAAAAACTTGATAGTCAATTTTATGCAAAGAAATATTTTAATCTTTTTGCTGTCATTTAAGCTTGCTGATTCTGCTTCTTTTAGCATACTCATTTGCTGTATATGCCATGTCTGCCATTTTGAACCACAAACAAGACTGCTTTGAGAAACAAGCTCTCTCATTGGCTTAGCTATAAAAGCGTTTGGGAAATTCCGGGTTTTCGAGAAGAAGAAATTCAACTGGCCATCATCTGATCTTCCCGTAGGTGTGAGAAGATCGTGCACTTAGTCAGGTTGATACAGAATGATAAGATTGGAATCTCATTTGTTTACTAAGTCGCTAACTTAACGACTGATACAGTCTGTAGCTTTGCTAAATCAAAAGCTCGAACGAATACTAAAACTGACTTACCACACTGCGGGCAAGGAAGTAGGGACACCATCTCTTCTTAGCTCCATATTCTTTCAAGTCATCCTGAAATTACACTCAACAGAGAATTTACAACGGTTTACACAAGTCAACATCAGAAATAAGATGTGGGAGACAGCTATGATGTCCAACAATACCATACACATAGTCAGAGAAAGTTTAACATCAAAATTTGGAAGTATAAGGTATGAAAAAGAAATTAAAATTCCAAAATTCTCATCTCTACTTACAAGTCCATAAATGCCAGGGGGTAACATTGTTCCTTTACCATCTTTTTCATAGTGCTGAAAACACACCAAATATTGCTTTTGTAACATAAACAGTTTTCACCATTTATAAATGTTAACTTATGCAACGTATCTAAATTTGCAATGTATTTATTTTTCCCAAGACGTCCCTCATATTAATTTAATCTTGCTCATAAACATTGTTTTTACATTCTGTTACTCAATTAACCATTTTAAATTATTCTCATTTAATTAACATCTACTATGAAAATAAAAAAGTGATATAGTTCCATGCTTTATTTTCTAACTCCATCTTTGAAAATACTTTGTAACACTGATATTAAACTTAGTACCTCTGACTCTCTTAAACACTTACAAATCATATATTCTAACATGATACTCGCTAATTTTTCTAAAGACAAAGAACAAAAGTATCGTTGTTAAACATCCCAATAAACAACGCAAAAAAGTAGTCCCAGTTCTGAGCGGAGCATAGAAAAATGTAGATCTTATTACAATTGGAAAAATATTTGTCAAATCATGTTAGAATCAAAATAATGTTCGCATTATCGTTGTTTATCGGCCAATAAACAACTCTTTGTCGTTCTGATGTGTGGCTATTAAACCACTCAGGCTAACATCCTCGTTGTTTAATTCCTGTGCATCAGAACACCAAATCGTTTATTGGTCGAGAAACAACGATAATTCAAAAATGATTTCTTAACCAAAAATGGCACCTCAAAGAAATCACAGGCTGGAACAGAGTCATCCTGGGCATGTTTCTTCCTCACGTAGGACACAGTCATCTTGTGACATTCTGCATCGACGGATGTACCTTCCTTCGCAGCAGTCGCCTGGATTGACACAAAATGTGGCGTGTCGTGGGAAAACTGGACTTAATGCATGTGCGTAAAGTGTCATCCCGGATTAGCCTGTGCAGTCCGCACAGGCTAATCCGGGATGACAATTTCCACTTTTATGGTATTTTCTGTTTCAAGGAAGTCTCTGCGGACTGCACAGGCTAATCCGGGACGACACTTTACGCACAAGCATTAAGACCAGTTTTCCCATGACGCCCCTCAAATATGTTATCGAGTACTACCAGGTAATAATTTCTGCTGTCTCTAGGACCAGCAAAGTTCTCAAATTCTAACTTCATAAAATCCAAAGCCGATATCTAAGGACCATTTTCATTGGTCAATATTTTAAATTTATTTAAGGATTGAATTTAATTTTTAATAATCGCATGAATGCAACCAAAATTAATTTCAATCCTTATATTTACATTATATTTAGGATGATTTCATAGTATTCCTTTATATTATTTTTGTTTAACATGCATTTTATTGCCATTCTAAGAAAAATATCACGCACAGCAGTTTTCTTATCGGAACAGCGAAGTACCGCCTCTTGTAACTGATCTACACAAACAAGAATGCAAACTACGATTAATAAAATAGTTCCCTACAAAAATGTCATTTTCTCCTTATTTTACATTCAATTTTCTGCAAGAAATAAAATTTAGTATAAGCATTATGAGTCATAACATTTTTATTTTCCTTGCATAAATCATATCGCTACAAAACTAAAAAAGTAACTTAAACAAATGCAAAAATACCTGTGACATCAAGATGAACTGCTATTTTGGCCGGTATAGCCAACAAGCACCAAACATTATTAATGCTTTAGAAAGATTAATATAAAATAAGAGGTGCTTTGTTAGCAAGACAGTAAATCCACATCATGAATACTTCTATGCCACAGTTGAGTTCTGACACTTCAAAATCGCACAATTCCTAGGCTGAGAGTTTAACAGATCCTGAATAATCCTGTTTAATTATTAACACAACAGATGGAGACTTACATGCTTTTAAATGCTTTAAATCCACACCATATATCAAAATTTTCACTCGGCGAGAAAAATGCGAAACAATCCACAAATGACATCACTAAACAAGTGATGACGTGTAAGCTAGGTCATCGATCAATAGCATCCACACCGGCGTATCTAAGCTCTTGTCTTTGCCTGGGCATAACTTGTATTTGAAAGGATAACATTTTAATATAAATCTCAAAATGCATTTTTTTCTTAATGTACATGTTAAACAATTCATCATTATTAAATGTGATATAAATTTACAATAAATTAGGCTATCTAAATGCACCTAGCAAATAGACACATCAATGTGAAATAATAACCATTTTAAAGCTACGTTCCTGAGCTGATGTTACGTCATGGTGTTTTTCTGTGGTCGCTTCTAAGAAAAGTAATGTTTACCTTAAATACCATAACATGTACATAGTACTTGCTAGCGAAATGGCTTTGTTTAATAATAATACTTGTAGACCTTGCATGATAGAATACTATCAAACAAAAGTGAAAACAAAATATCAGATTGATTTTTGTTCAAGAAGAACTGGAACGAAATTTCCATGTATAATTATTATAAAAACATAACAATAAATGCAAAAAAGAGTAACACTGAACAGTATAAGACATAACTACGCCGGTGATAAGGCATTGCGTTCATACGATTATGAATGCATACCCCTTCCATATTAAAATGTAACACTGAACAGTATAAGACATAACTACGCCGGTGATAAGGCATTGCGTTCATACGATTATGAATGCATACCCCTTCCATATTAAAATGCCTGCAATGTAAATATACTAAGTTTAACTTTTCTTGGCTCACTTTCAAATTTATCTCCGATAATGTGGTCACTAACATTGTGTGCTACAAGTTTTGTTAATAAACTCAGTATGTAAAAAGTCTTACATGCTCATTTAGTTGAGCATGTACAAGTTTTGAAAAATTTAAAGGAAAAGCATTACAAATGCTATTTCATGGTGTTAAAACAAATCGGTAAACTCTCTGTTAAAATAGCCCAGTGTGCACCATCTCCGTTAGAAATCATCTCTGAGAACTACGAGTAAGTCACTTTCTTGTCAATATATAGCTTACTGTTGCCAAAAATCTGAGATATTTTGGTTTCACGGAACATTGTGGACATACAACTGCTATTTCAAAAAGGAATTCATATTATTACATGATCTGTTTCCTAGAAATAGTGAAAAATGTTGTTAACTTTGGTTGCTGTTTGACTAAATCTGCGATATTTCCCATTGTTATTCCCTTGGTTTCATTAAAACCTTTAATTTCTGGAGTTTGGCTCAACTTAAAATGAGGGGCGTCGTGGGAAAACCGGACTTAATGAATGCATGTGCGTAAAGTGTCGTCCCGGATTAGTGTGTGCAGTCCGCACAGGCTAATCCAGGACGGCACTTTCCACCTACAGTGGATTTATGTTTAGAGACTTCCTTAAAACAGAAAATACCTTAAAATCGGAAAGTGCCGTCCTGGAATAGCTGTGCGGACTGCACAGGCTAATCTGGGATGACACTTTACGCACATGCATTAAGTCCGGTTTTCCCATGACATGCCTCAAATTATTTCTCGAGGATTGTTTATTGTTATCTATAACTTTATAAGTGAACAACTGTGGTAAATATCATTGTTTTTTTGGCAGTTGTAAGAATTGGAAGGTACCTGCAAAACTCTCTCTATTGGTGAACATTCATTTTATGCTGTTTTCATGTATTATAAACAGTATTTGTCATTTAAAGGATTTTTACTTTAAAAAATATGGACCGACAATACGCACAACATGCACTGGTAGAACACAGTACACATTCAGGTACTTATTTCAGATGTAAAATATATGTGTGTTTCAAGACGGTCAGAAAGTGTTTTCTTCCATTTTAGTTTATGTTTGTGTTTGTTAAAAAATCTACCATGCCGTTAAATACCTGAAACATGCTAATGTTCTGTGCATAATGTACTTTCAATCAATTTAACTCATAATTGCCATATTCGCATGTTTTGTATAATTGCATACACCAAAAACATCTAAACTTAATGGAGAGGATGCAGTTTGGGCTATATTTATGGGAGAGGTTACCGATGCGTTTTAACACCATGTATTTGCTACTTCAATTGATGTTTATTCATAAAAGACACATTATTTCGAGTCTATTTCTGTATCAGAAGTGTTACTCCTTTTTACATAGTGTAGTATTCTTTTTGAAATCAGGACCCCCCAAAAAAAGTTGGGGAAATTTCACCGACCTTGGGATGGATGCAGAGGTTTTTCCTTGATGACAATGCAAGACCAACAATATTCTGTTTCTCCCCCATCTCTTGTTCATAGTATTCCATCAAATTCTTTAATTCTTCTACAACCTGTTCAAGAAAACATTAAATAAGTGTTTGTTAAGCATTTAATCTATTTGGCATTATGCCATTACTAAATTAGTTTTACCTTTGCAAAAACCTTCAATTTAGTTGTAATAAAGTTTCCCAACAGCAACTGATTAAACAATCTATCTTTTAAGATTTATAGTAATAACTAAAATACAAATGTTCTGCTGCATCCAGGAAACAAGTACAACATCACTTGAACAGTTTAAGGAAATATTTAGTGCCATTATGAGATAACAAAGGGAGATTTGCTCTGCCCATATGGAAGCACTGCATATTTAGAATAAGTTTTACAATTGTTCCTCCTGGCAAATACATGTTTTACTTGGCAAGACTCAAAATCCTCACTTCAACAACTTTTTAAGACCACATCAATATTGGTGAGATACACTTGTAAGTAACAACACAGCTATGCAGTAATTGTTTTTGAAATATTTCAATCAAATACATGACAGACAATATATTTATTGAGAATGTCGAATATAATACTAGTAATAGTGTGAAAATCGTAAGTATAATACAATCTGAGGGTCGTCGTGGGAAAACCAGTTTTAATGCATGTGCGTAAAGTGTCATCCCGGATTAGCCTGTGCAGTCCGCACAGGCTAATCCAGGATGGCACTTTCCGCCTACAGTGGATTTATGTTTAGAAGACACTTCATTGAAACAAAAATACCATAAAAGCGAAAAAGCCGTCCCGGATTAGCCTGCGCGGACTGCACAGTCTAATCCAGGACGACACTTTACACACATGCATTAAGCCCGGTTTTCCCAAGACGCCCCTCATACTAACCTTTTCTAGCTCGGGGATAGTTCTGGAGCAATAGATCATTTTGTTCACATCACTGGGATTGTTCTGAAGCATAAAGAGCAATTTCCACAAGGTCAGTGTTTATATACACATGACTATAGAGTCATCAATGATTCTCTATACAGGTAGTACAAGTCATGACAATAAAATCAATTCGGAGTACATGACATGCCATAATGCATAAAATCTATTGGGAGTACATGACATGCCATAATGCATAAAATCTATTTGGAGTACATGACATGCCATAATGCATAAAATCTATTTGCAGTACATGACATGCCACAATGCATAAAATCTATTCGGAGTACATGACATGCCATAATGCATAAGGAACATTTATTATACCTTGCAAATTACATGTAAAACTGTTCTGTAAACACTTCATTGATTTTAGAACTGAAAGTAAATCTTAGAACTAAATGACAAATGTCTTGCGAAATGATCATACACCAACATTTCGCCCACAAGAAAAACATACCTTTATATAGGCGACGACGAGTGACAGAAGTGACACGGTCTTCCCAGTGCCAGATGGCATCTCCAGCACACAGTGACCCTGGTGGAATACATGGCTGAATTCATTTGCAATACATAGAAATATTACAAACACTAAAACTGACACTAGTAAAAGTTAGGTCTCTGTATGTGCGTAGGGGAAATTAAAAGTAGGAGTTCTGTTACTGGTACAAATCATTATGCTCTTAAGAAAGATTTTACAACAAGAGCTGTCAGAGGTAAGCGCGCTCGACTATGCGAAGCATTTCAGTTGGTACAGATTTTGGATAGTATAAGGGGCATAAATTTGTTAAAATACAATATTTTTAAGTGAAGCTTTGAATAGTTTATAAATTTTTGGAACAAAAACTTTAACCAGAAAATCTATGTGAAAAAGGGGCATAACTCTGTCAAAATATAAAACATAGTTATGTGTAATGTTGCCCCTGATACTAGAGTTGATGACAAAGGTTAGTTCCAAGTTTCAATGTAGTTTTAAAGTTACCAAACTTTTGAATATAAACTTTAAACAGAAAATCGAAGTGAAAAGGGGGCATAACTCTGTCAAAATACAAAATGGAGTGATGGGTAATGTTGCCCCTGGTACTAGAGTTGATGATAAAGGTTAGTTCCAAGTTTCAAGTGAATAACTTATGTAGTTTTGAAGTTACAAAACGTTTGAATATAAACTTTAAACAGAAAATCTATGTGAAAAAGGGACATAACTCTATTAAAATACAAAATAGAGTTATGGGGAATGTTCACCCTGATACTGGAGTTGCTGACAAAGGTATATTCCAAGTTTCAAATGAATAGCTTTTGTAGTATTGAAGTTACAAAACATTTGAATATTAACTTCAACCAGAAATCTATGTGAAAAATGGGCATAACTCTGTCAAATACAAAATAAAGTTATGGGGAATGTTGCCCCTGACACTGGAGTTGATGACAAAGGTTAGTTCCAAGTTTCAAGTGAATAACTTATGTAGTTTTGAAGTTACAAAACTTTTGACTATACACTTTAACCAGAAAATCTAAGTGAAAAATGGGCATAACTATGTCAAAATACAAAACAGGGTTATGGGGAATATTGCCCCTGACACTGGAGTTGATGAAAAAGGTTAGTTCCAAGTTTCAAGTTAATAACTTATGTAGTTTTGAAGTTACAAAACTTTTGAATATAAACTTTAACCAGAAAATCTATGTGAAAAAGGGGCATAACTCTGTCAAAATACAAAACAGAGTTATACAGAATGTTGCCCTTGATACTAAAGTTTGTGACAAACTTTAGTTTCAAGTGGATAACTTATGTAGTTTTGAAGTAACAAAACTTTTGAATATAAACTTTAACCCGAAAATGTAAGTGAAAAAGGGGCATAACTCTGTCAAAATACAAAACAGTTATGGGGAATGTTGCCCCTGACACTGGAGTTGATGACAAAGGTATATTCAGAGTTTCAAGTGAATAACTTATGTAGTTTTTAAGTTACAAGACTTTTAAATAAAAACTTTAACCAAATTCAGACGCAGATGCAGACGACGGGGTTAGTAGGAAAGCTCACCTATTCTTCGAATAGTCAAGCTGAAAATGGAGAACTATTGACTGATCCCTATGGATACTATGCCTAGTCAGGTCAATCTCCGATAAACACCCTGTTTGTCACGGTACCAAACTAAAGCAGGATTGGTGATTAGCTGTGTAGGCGGCCTGGTTAGCTCACTCGATAGAGCATTCGCCCTGTAGGCAAGATGTCCCGGGTTTGGGTCTCGGATTGGCTGCACACTTTTCACCACCCCACGACATTTGGCGCCCAACGTGGGGCCGTAACGTTACCTGGGTATACGCTTACGAGGCCTGTGGTTAATTACATAACACCCTGAATCCCTGAATTCCGAGAAGGAATTCATATTCGAGCGAGGGTGTATGTCACGGCATGAACTTGGTCACTTAAAGGGAGAAGTTGTGTGGCGGCCCGGTTAGGTCAGTCCAGAGAGCACTTGCGAGGGGTCCCGAGTTCCTGTCCTTGACTGTCCGCACAATTGTCTCACCCTATGACATGTCAGTGTTTTTTTTCACCTTTGGTGGAAAGGATGGCCGGGCCCTTCAGATGAGGAATTTTGTGACAAAAGGGGAATTATTTTTGTAGAAAAGCTAAAGTTCATGTTTATAATCTTCTTTGTTATAAAACAATGTTTTGCTACAAATGATAACTGAGATTATGCACTAACTTGGTTTGATGAAAAAAAGCTGGGATTGTTTACGAAAATGCCTCTATCTTAGTCATTTTTTGGTCAATTTTGTTAAATAATGCTTATTTTCTGAGGGGAATTATAAGGTAAATATAGGGGAAAAATATATACCTTTATAGCAGGGGAATGGGGAAGAATTTTGTCCCCAAATTGGCCCTAAAAAAACACTGCATGTTACTGATGTAGATAATAAAAATGTTTTTACAAAACCTCTCAGTCAAACAAAGATTTCATAACTTTCTGTAAGGCTAACTGCATTTTCAATCAAATCTCATCTATTGGTCATTTGTTCTGAGATCAGATTTTAAGTTATTTCATCATATTTATATTTTCAGTTACATATAACGTCTGTGATTTATGTTGCAGGTTGCTGACAACTGAAATCTACCTTCGCATCGAGTGTCTTCTTCAGCTCCAGCATGTACATGTACTGTTCTGGGTAGATGTATTCATAGGGGAAATATACCAGCAAGCCATCTACATTAATCCTGTAGTGGAGCAAAAAAAATAAACATTTGTAAATAAATTTATTTAAACCTGAACAACAATTGATATTAAAGCAGGGCTTTTTTCGCCTTCTATAATAGGGGCCATTATGAGGCGTAATCCCCTCAGAAAAATTCTTTCAAATAATGCTGTTTTCCCATACGGATCTTACCCCATGATTGTTCATACATCTGCTATGAAAATTTTCCACCAAAATGAGGCCCCTTAAACACTGCTGTATAGGAACAAGTAATTGAAAAAAAGAATGCATATTTCACATACGTTTCCGGACACATAGTGACATTATTAGAAATTATGTGTGGTCTTTGCCCACATTAAATTTAAAACTATCCGAAATGAGGTTTCCGAATAATATAACACTACGGATATTTACAAATATGACATTCAAAGAAATAGTGTCAGCTCCTGTTTCTGCACTTAATGTAGGACGTTAGTATTTTTACTCTACAGGGCACAACAGCACGCATAAACATACTTCATTTTCCTATAATTTTCCAACAAAACAATGTTTTTCTGAAGATGCGGTGCTTTCAAAAATTAAATGTTCGTGAAATCTGCATTCCAACTTGCCGGGGGCAATACTATTCGACAACCTTGCCGGGTGACGACATATTTTCGCAATTCGTTGAGATTTATCTATGGCATCGTTAACAATAAGCAAGGAAAAGCCGGCAATTTGTAAGTCAATCTTTAATGTTAATTATTTACGGTTTTTAACCACCCTACTCTTTGTCAACTGGGTTCACTTTCATTTTTATTCTGGGAACAGTTTTCGGGCGAGAAAGATAATCGGATACGTAAATTCATAGTTTCTCAATTCTCTTAAGTTAATATAAATTTAAGCACTGCCTAAGTCGGGAAAACCGAACAGAAATAGACTATATACAAAATATGTATTACAGAATTAAATATGACAATAAATATGTTACAATATTAGTAAACGCTGCTCATTATAATTAAATTATTTTGGTATAGACCTTGACCTTTTAATGAAGTTTATGTACGATAGGAGGTGGTATTGCTGAAATAAATGCTGTTGTGATTAAAACAGACAAAACATTGTTTTATATAATAACTTTTATTAAGGTGAAATAATTGATACAATTCCTAGTGCTTATATTAAACAAATTGCAGTCAAACCGGCCACAAGTTAAACCGGCCACACAAAAATCAAACCGGCCACACATTCAATTGGAGAAAAGTCAAACCGGCCTCAGTTTTATTTCTCTGCTATAATTTGCTGATAGTGTGAATTATATTTATTTATTCTATTACTATATAAGCCAATGATGTATTGTTTGTTTTTATAGTGAAAAAATTAAAGGATCATAATATAATGAAAATAAATATTTGTAAATATTTGTTGTTGTTTTTTAAATCTTTATCAGCATTACACATATATCAAATATCTACCAACTACATAAAACAGTGATATATGTTTATTTTATTATAAAAACATAATCGTGCTCACTGTATATACTTTAAAAAACACAACATTTCACTCTTATCAATGGCTTATTTTGATGAATAACGATATATTGTTTGGAAACTCGCTTGGTTTTCTGGTAGCTGGCACATGAGTCGAGTTTTATTTACTCCATCACTGGCTTTATAAAAGATACCGGTATAATAGTTTATTTGATTCTTCAAGAGATAATTTCCAATATAGTGAGCGATTAATTAACTTATAAAGATTATTAAAAATGTGTGCGTTTAGGCTGTATATCACACCTTTTCAAAGTGCGAATGCGTCTTGAGCACGTCGGTGTGAAACAAAAGCATTATTTCATTTTAAGCAAAGTTGTTAATAAACCAGCAGACCTGTCTGCATTATTCAGTGAAATAAGACAATGTCTAGAAAAAATACTCGTGTTTAGATATAATCCTACATACAGAGATACTTGAAGAATGGACTTTAATCATTTGAATAAGAAAATTATATATTTTTGTATATTAAATATGATGTATATGTTATATTGTACAATTAGCTAGAAACAATTGTATGCATAATGCATAACTTATTATTGTTATTGTAGTAGTTAAAATATATGTTGTTGATGTGTAAATAAATCAGTCAATAACTGAAGTCAAGTATTCGATTGCAGGATAATTAGCAATAAAATAGTTGGTTAGTATACATGTGGCACAACATCTATTGCGTTGGGACCGTAAAAACATCGCGTCAGAGCCCACTTGAGATAACGATCGGCGTATACACCAGACATCAAGGTGTTAAAGTGTCATAACATCACGAGTTTTCTGATAATTAAATTGCAATATAATGTGTAATACGAATCTTATGTTGAATAATGATGTCAGTAAAATTATATGTTTGCATTACTAATCTATTTGAGTAACTCATCATGTATGTTTGTTTTAAACTCTTAGTACTAACAAATACCCAAAAGCAAATACTAATAATAGTAATTAACAATGAAATCTTGATTTTGTTATTTTTTATACTTACACCAAATTCTTATCGGGATATTTGACTTATAAAATTGTCACATCTCAAAATTTATGAAAAACACCAACCTTAAAACAAAAATTATTGCATGGTTGATCGAAGGTTTATTATAAAGTACCTTTACATGTTCGCATTATTGAAGTGTCGCATGCTTTTAATGTTCAAACACAATAAAGCAAAATCATCTATTGGTTAAACATTTTCACTTTTGCAAACTAAGGACAAACAATTGTAACAAAGGCACTTTATTATTATTTTTTAAATTACCAGTAAATATTTGAAATATTTTCTGATTACTCCTTACTATGTAAAAAGTACTTAATTTGCGTTGTTATTGAATTGTGAGGCCGGTTCAACTTTTTGTGGCTGGTTTGGACTTTTTATGGCTGGTTTAACTGTATTTCTCGCAGAATGAGGCCGGTTTGACTTTTTTGAGGCCGGTTTAACTTGTGGCCGGTTTGACTTGCTTTCTATTAAACACTTTGTTATGCAACCTCTGTATAATACATGCACCAGCAATTGACAAACAATTATAAATGTATAATTAATGGTAAAAAATCCATATTTTTATTTCTTCCAGAACATTCTGTAAATTTGAACTTTACTTACCTAAATTTAATTTAGCTTTCTGATTGGGTCTAGAATCTTAACTCAACCAAGAATCGTGTAGATATTGAATTACTTATATGACTAACATTCATTTTTTAAAATGTCCTTTTCCAATATATTTTTACTTAACATATTGTACTTTTATTGCATTTGGATAATACATAATTTGAAATAACTTTATATTTTTACATTCAGTATAATATTGCATTATAATTTCTACATTACATTATTAAAATTACATGTATAGATAAATTTAATAATAATAATATTTTATTGCTGTAAAATAAAAAATTTACAATATAAATTCTTTATTATTCTGTACAGTTATTTTTTTAGAAAAGTTTTGGTGTTATCTATGGTTTCTTATCTGTTATTCATAAATCAGCTAAAGGGAATGTTAAATTTCACATTTAATAGTGAAATTTCAGATAAAATGTTTTACAGAGCTCCAGATAAGACGCGTATCCGCGTATTTACGCATTGAAAATAAAGAAAAACACATTGAAAATCTGCCCAGTGCGTAACATAACGCATTGCAAATCTCAGTACGTATTATTAATCGCTTAAACTGCGTAACCGGTTTTACCAATTATCCAGTTCAGCTTATGGTGTAAGTTAGCCTCGGAATCGATTAAAAGTGAATCAAGCGAATCTTTCTAGGTAAGATACCAGTAATTCCAATTCCCATAGGATCCCATTATAAAACGGCACACTTTCCAAGCATTTTTCTAGCATTTCCTTTGATTCAGATTGTGCAAGCCTGATATCAATTTAAAGATCAATCTATCCTCTTCCAAAATTTGCAATAAAAAAGATATGTCATGTTACTTCTAAGAAAATGCATCTCACTTGAATGCAGGCACCGGTAGAAAACGGTTTCGGCAGTCCTATTTCGACAAAAGCCCCATACCACAGTAAACACCCCCCAAAAGTTAGCCTCCAATGAAATGCACCAAAATGTTGCAGACACGCACAGGATATTAGAAATAACCACAAAAGGCATGTCTGAGATACATAAATGGCTTTAAGGCCAGAAGAGAAGAGGAACTCTTTAGTAATACGCACTACTTTTGGACCACTGAGGGATACACAATGATTTACTGGTATCTAACCTTCTACTCAAAATGGCTTCGCATTGTGTATTTGGGTCAAAAACAGAATGTTTTAAGCTCATTCAGCCAGTTCCAGTAGGCAATATCTAGAAAAATGTTAATCAGAAAGAGTCTTATGATGCTTCTCCTATTTAAAAGGTGATAAGTGGCGATGTCATTGTCACAGCAGTTGAAAAACCGAACAGGAAACACAAGCATCATGTGAGTGCAAAATTGTCTGCAAACTTGCTGTAATCCTGAAAAGAAATTATCATTGGCTAATTGTCAAGTAGGAAGGACCAGAAATCAGGTTACCTTGTAGGATTTGCACTGAAAAACAAGTACAAAGTATCTGGGCAAATGACTACTACTACTTTGCTAAGTAATTGTTATGTTTTGATAGACCTACAGATTATTGTCTACATTCAATTTATTCCATTTGCCAATATTAATGTGTTCATATATAACAAGCACATAAAATACTCTGTTGATCTTGTATAAAAAATAAAAATACCCTGTAAATTTCTCAAATACCCTTTAAAGCTGACAGACTTGGGGTAAAGTACCCTTTAACCAAAAAACCTGGGGGTAAAATACCCTTTAGGCTAAAACCTTATCTGGAGCTCTGATGTTATATGTGAAATTACATTACTTGTATTCAAAGTGAAACTAATAAGAATCAACTATTCACTTCTTCACTAAGTTAGAATAAAATATCTTAATGCAAATTGCACTATACATGGTAGAGCCCGAGCCAGGGTTATGGAATTTCATTATTTTAGGACATCTGAAAAGTTTTAACCAAGGAGCTTTGTTGATACTGGGCCAGATCCAGAACACTGTCCCAAGATGATACTAGTTTCCATTTTGGTGAAGGGACATTAATGTTGGACTTGGTAGAGCCCGAGCCAGGGTTATGGAATTTTATTATTTTAGGACATCTGAAAAGTTTTAACCAAGGAGCTTTGTTGATACTGGGCGAGATCCAGAACACTGTCCCAAGATGATACTAGTTTCCATTTTGGTGAAGGGACATTAATGTTGGACTTGAGAGATCCTATGACTGGCCTAGAATCAACTTCAAATAGTCTCTTTAGGGACATGTGTGAGTGTCAGGTTCCCCAACTCAAGGTGCTCAGTTTTTTTTCACTTTGAATTAATCCTTCTGGGCCAATATTTTAATACAGTATATATGCTTTTTTTTTAATGGTTAATAGCATAGTTTAAGGAATGTCTGGCCTCTCATTGGGTATTCCACACTATGTATTGGTCCACCAAAAATTTTCTTATCATTATCTGTAATATTTTCTCTCAGCTGACTGAAGGATGGCTAAGTGAACTATTTCCTCTGCAGCAGTGTATTGATCACAGCTGATAAGGGCCGCCACACTGTGACCACAGCAGGGTGCCGATACACAGGGGTACAATACCCCAGATTTGGGGGGGGGGTCAAAGAAGCAGTGTATTGATCCCAGCTGATAAGGGTTGCCACACTGTGACCACAGCAGGGTGCCAATACACAGGGGTACAATACCCCAGATTTGGGGGGGGGGATCAAAGAAGCAGTGTATTGATCCCAGCTGATAAGGGTCGCCACACTGTGACCACAGCAGGGTGCCAATACACAAGGGTACAATACCCCAGATTTGGGGGGGGGGGGGGTCAAAGAAGCAGTGTATTGATCCCAGCTGATAAGGGTCGCCACACTGTGACCACAGCAGGGTGCCAATACACAGGGGTACAATACCCCAGATTTGGGGGGGGGGGGTCAAATAAAGTAGTACAAAACTAGGCCTTCAAGAATATTATATTAACTTGTCATAAAAAGTTGGATGATTAAACCAGTCTTTTTGAAACGAATATTTATGGACAAAAGTAAACTTTTACCATAAAATATTTCTTTATTTGCTTATGATTGTAACTTAATAACTTCAATACTTAATAATATTGTGTACTTTACACACCTGCTTTTAGAAGAAAAAATGATGAATTGTGTTTACTTTTGAAAATTGGTGATATACAAGTTGATCTCTGATATAATGACTTCCACAAAAAAACAAAAAATTTAAACAGTTTCTGTATTGCTAATAAAATGATGTGAAGATAACCTTACCCTAAATTTACTGTACATGATAAACTGCTGTGCTGGTATGTTCCACATTCATAATTCAGTGACGCATTGGGCAGAGTCAAAGACAACCTTCCAGTAAATTTAAATCTTCGAAGGAAGACCCTTGATTCTGTAAGACTCAGTCTTCAAATTAGAAGTGTAACTGTGTTCCAGTAGTGTGTTGCAAAATATGAAATGTCTTCTGCATCCTCCAAACTCCAATCCATTTTTTATAAAATGGCAAATTCCAGCTTGACATAACTAAACTTTCTGTTTCATATCTGACTTGATTCAATAATAATTCACACTTTTCAACATTTCAGTACATTGACCAGTCAGTTTTCGAAAGTAATTTGACCTTGTTCGTCATCGCGAATTCGTAAACAAGGGAAACAACTGTGCTGTGTTTAATTTTTAGCCGGATTTTTCAACAAAAAATCTTGGCTTATAGATTAGCAAAAACCGGTCGGTTGGTCGGTCGGGCGGGCGTTGCGATGTCGTTAACAATTTGCGTTAAAGTTTCATATTCCTGTCATATTTTCAAAAGTTCTTGATCAATCTTCATGAAACTTCACAGAAATGTTTCTTTGATGGTCCTCTACCAAACTTGTGAAAATGGTTCCACTTCAATGCACAAGATGGCCACCAGAGCTAAAAATAGAATTAGTTCTAAATGCCATTTTCTTCTAAACCTATGGCTAGATTTTCAAATAATTTTACACAAATGTCTGGTTAGTGTTCCTCTAACAAACTTATTCAAATTGTTCTGCATCACTGCACAAAATGGCCACAAGAGCTAAAAATAGAATTTGCGTTAAAGTTTCGTATTCCAGTCACATTTTCAAAAGTCTTTGGTCAATCTTCATGAAACGTTACAGAAATGTTTCTTGGATGGTCCTCTACCAAACTTGTGAAAATGGTTCCGCTTTACTGCACAAGATGGCCGCCAGAGCTTAAAATAGAATTATGTCTAAACGCCATTTTCTTCTAAAACTATAGCTAGATTTTCAAATAATTTTACACCAATGTTCGTGAAGTGGTCCTCGACCAAAGTTATTCAAATGGTTCCACCTCACTGCACAAAATGGCGACGAGCTAAAACAGAATGTGTGTTAAAAGTTTTGTATTCCTGTAAGATTTTCAAAAGTTCTTGGTCAATCGTCATGAAACTTTACAGAAATGTTTCTTTGATGGTCCTCTACCAAACCTGTGAAAATGGTTCCACTTTACTGCACAAGATGGCCGCCAGAGCTAAAAATAGAAATATGTCTAAACACCATTTTCTTCTAAACCTATGGCTAGATTTTCAAATAATTTTACACAAATGTTTGTTTAGTGTGCCTCTACCAAACTTATTCAAATGGTTCTACCTCACTGCACAAAATGGCCACTAAAGCTAAAAATAGAATTTGTGTTAAAGTTTTGTATTCCTGTCATATTTTCTAAAGTTCTTGATCAGTCTTGATGAAACTTTACACAGATGTTCCTTGGATAGTCCTCTACCAAACCTGTGAAATTATGTCAGTATTTTAATGCCATCTCTCTAGTCCACACTTTTTCCCGATTTTATTTTGAGACCAAATTTTTGCCAAGTCTCACCAAATTGCATACATTTTAGATCATCGACATGAAACTTCCATACTTCTTCACCAACATTGACTTGTACATGTACCCCCATCGGCAAAATAAAAAATCCGGCTTTAATTCGGTTTCCGCATTTTTCTCTTGTAAATAAAAATGCCAAATTCAAACACAATTCGATATTAAAGAAACAATACATGATAATACAATTTATAATGTAAACACATTCCTTATTTGTTAAGAGTGGCAAAAACAAACCGAAGCGGCGGGGTGGTTGCGAATGTGAAGACAGCCCTTTACTATTCGTAACTTATACATTGAAATTTACATTTGGTTATGAAAGAACAGTTTTATGAAACGCTTGGATTTTCTTAGGAACATCCTATGAATTTTTATGTAAGAAAACTAATTTGTACGAATTTTATGAAACAGGCCCATTATATTGACGTAAAATATTACAGACGACGCTTTGTTTCTTGTTGCATTTTCACATATTTTCCTTCCTTTTGGTTCCCTGTATGCATGTTCGCTGAACGTTATTTATCATTACTGAAACATGGAGCCTATGCATAAAATCCGAAGCGGAAGTTCCGATTCACGTTTTTCCCGCGCAATTTTTGGAACATAGATTCTGAGTTCATTAGGATTGGAAATAAAACAACAACAAAAAAAAATAGGTATTCGCGTTATCTATAGGCGAAACAAACGCTGGCGTGCTTTGCACGACCACAGTTTTCCCGTATTATCCAACACTAATGATTTGCTTCTACTTTTATTGTTTATTTAAATACAAACCGTATAAACCATTATCATCATTCATTCAACACATGAAAAGGCAGGAAAATTTGGAAGACATTTTGTTCAAACTTTCAGCGGCCGTGCTGTGTGCTCTGCAATTAAAGGCACTGGGCAAGAACGTACCATGGCAGCTTGGAAAGATGAATGACCTTTCCTTGGAGGGGTAAGAAACTTCAGTTTTTTGCTGTTCACTTCAGGAAATATAATAAATAAGTTCTAAAAATAAAAGTTATCGAAAATAGAACTCTATATTGATCAATGTTGTTTTGTAGGACGAGCACTTTCAGCAGCACGGCTTGTATACTTCGCTATCTTGGTCGGGCTTTCCCTGACGCTAGTCTGCTTGGAGAAACTGTTTTAGAGAAAACTGAGGTATCTTCGTTCTTTGGTTATTGAAATGTCACTTTAAATATTTTGGTGAAATATTGGTATTTTTATTATTAACTGTTTATAATCAGTTAAGTTATATTAGTATTTTTTTTACTAGTTTTTTATAACTGTTATAGAACAAAATCTTCAGTATTAAAGAAACCAGTTTTAAGTATTTTCAAAATTATGATGTTCACACACGCTAGATTGTGTTTTTTAGGTAGATCACTGGCTTTGTTTTTCCTGGGGTCGTCTCGCTTGCAGTACAGACTTCCCTGCGGCTGTGAAGTACCTTGACACAGTGCTTGAACCTGTGACCTTCCTTGTTGGGGGTAGACTGTCTGCAGCAGACCTGGCCGTGTGGGAGAACCTCTACTGTGAGTCACACGATCTTTTAGAACCATGGTACTAAATAATATTTGTTAACATTGTCTGTTTAAATACTGCTAATGTATTATGTGAAGATTTGTACAAATACAAGATCAATAAAATTTGAAGAAGACTCATTATATATTTTCAAGAAGTTGTGAATTGAAATGAACTGTCGAATTTAGAAAGTAGGGTACAATTATTATTATGTCAACACATTAGCGCATTGGCCCTTAAAATTTACTTTCATAACTTTCATTGCATATACATCAATGCAACTGCAATATGAAAATGGTAAGAGTGCTCCGACAAGTTGAAATTGTATGGCTTACGGCCAAATGGGCAAGTCATTCCGAAGTGTTTGTCTGAACCTTACCAGTGTGTTGTGTTATCTGCATGTAGTTAGCAGCACCTGGCAGACCCAGCTGGAGATGGGCCAGGCCCCTGTGAACGTGCGCCGCTACTACACATACCTGTGCGCCCAGCCGATATTCCAGGAGGCCATGGACATGTTCCCCTGCGCCAAGCCACGGGCAACACCAGAGAAGAAACCAGCTGACTCAGCTGTAGGATCTGTTCTTTTATAAATTAATGAATTGTTGACCTATCTTAGCAATATGTTGGCTCAAGCTACAAACATTTCTAATTGGCTACTAAATTTTAAAAAATATTTGAAAATGAAGTATATTTTCACCTTTCTAAGGAAACTATTTCTAAGTGACAGGTGTTTGTGTAAAATAACAAACCCATTGGCTAGTAATTCCTATTTCTTAGCGCCATCCTAGCTGTTGCCAATATGTGTGTGTGATAATACACTTAGGGAAAGATCCAGAGCAAAATAGCAGGGTGCTGCACCCTGCCCCTTTTAGGTGCCCACATGCTGCCCCGCTGGGTTGGTCAACTTGGAAATGTTGAATATCCGATGTCCAATGTGCATATGCAATGTTTAAAAACCAGTATTAGGAGCATTTAACTGATAAAAACCTTGGATTTGACAACTTATTACACAATTTATAAGAATTGATCCGGCTTTTCACCCTGCTACTTTGAAGCAGCATCTGGTATCTTTTCCGGCTTTTCATCCTGCTACTTTTAAGCAGCATCCGGTATCTTCCGGTTTTTCACCCTGCTCCTTTTAAGCAGCATTCGGTATCTTTTCCGGCTTTTCACCCTGCTACTTTTAAGCAGCATCCGGTATCTTTTCCGGCTTTTCACCCTGCTACTTTTAAGCAGCATCCGGTATCTTTTCCGGTTTTTCACCCTGCTCCTTTTAAGCAGTATCCGGTATCTTTTCCTTGTTTTCACCCTGCTACTTTTAAGCAGCAACCGGTATCTTTTCGGGTTTTTCACCCTGCTCCTTTTAAGCAGCATCCGGTATCTTTTCCGGCTTTTCACCCTGCTACTTTTAAGCAGCATCCGGTATCTTTTCCGGCTTTTCACCCTGCTCCTTTTAAGCAGCATCCGGTATCTTTTCCGGTTTTTCACCCTGCTCCTTTTAAGCAGCATCTGGTATCTTTTCCTTGTTTTCACCCTGCTACTTTTAAGCAGCATCCGGTATCTTTTCCGGCTTTTCACCCTGCTACTTTTAAGCAGCATCCGGTATCTTTTCCGGTTTTTCACCCTGCTCCTTTTAAGCAGCATCCGGTATCTTTTCCGGATTTTCACCCTTCTACTTTTAAGCAGCATCCGGTATCTTTTCCGGCTGTTCATCCTGCTACTTTTAAGCAGCATCCAGTATCTTTTCCGGTTTTTCACCCTGCTCCTTTTAAGCAGCATCTGGTATCTTTTCCGGCTTTTCACCCTGCTACTTTTAAGCAGCATCCAGTATCTTTTCCGGCTTTTTACCCTGCTACTTTTAAGCAGCATCCGGTATCTTTTCCGGCTTTTCACCCTGCTACTTTTAAGCAGCATCTGGTATCTTTTCCGTTTTTTCACCCTGCTCCTTTTAAGCAGCATCCGGTATCTTTTCCGGCTTTTCACCCTGCTACTTTTAAGCAGCATTCGGTATCTTTTCCGGCTTTTCACCCTGCTACTTTTAAGCAGCATCTGGTATCTTTTCCGGCTTTTCACCCTGCTCCTTTTAAGCAGCATCCGGTATCTTCTCTAATTCTAGATCTTTCCCTCTACGCTGCTTGTATTACTATCATCCACAGCAGTTATACTATGCACTGCAGCAACTGTATCCCACACTCTTAGTGGCAAAAGTTGTCTTATGCCATGTTTGGTATTTTAATTGACATTGTATTTGCAACATTACTTTTATTGGATAAATAAAACTGCCACCTTGCTGCCTACAAAGGTGTGATTTCAAACTTTGGTTATAAATGACAGCCTAGTTCTTTTGATCCGACATAATCCTGGTAGTTTACTAATATTTATTATATATCAGGCGTGTCGTGGGAAAACCAGGCTTTATGCATGTGTATAAAGTGTCGTCCTTGATCAGCCTGTACAGTCCGCACAGGCTGATCTTAGACTACACTTTCTGCCTACAGTGGATTTATTTTCAGAAGAGACTTCCTTGAAACAGAAATTACCACATAAACGGAAAGTGTCATCCCGGATCAGACTGTGCAGACTGCACAGGCTTATCTGGGACGACACTTTACGCACATGCATTAAGCCCGGGTTTCCCACAACACACCTCATATTTATTTTGTTTAAAAATTAAAATAAACGGAGACAAATCAAAGGCATATATATCATGCAATATCTTGTGCATCAAATATTTGAGCACCACATATAACGTCACTGTCTCATAGGTGAAGAAGGACGTGGGGAAGTTTGTTGAGCTGCCAGGTGCCGAGGTGGGCAAGGTGGTGGTGCGATTCCCGCCCGAGGCCAGCGGGTACCTGCACATTGGTCACGCCAAGGCCGCCCTTCTCAACCAGTACTACCAGGAGGCATTCAAAGGTACGGAGGTCCGGATTCAGGGGTATACATTTTCGCCCATTTCATTAAAAAATTTCCCAACTTGAAATTAAATACATACAGTCATGTAGTTTAAAGTTTAGTAAATATTTAATTTTGTTTTGTCTTAGAAATTTTGCATAACTTGTTAAAACAATCTCATAATTTATGGTTATCACACAGAATCACATTGAAAATAGCAATGAGACTGATGGCTTATAAGACTGAATTTGCAATAAATTTACAAATTCCCTGCAACGTTGTCAGAACACACCATAGCCTGTTCATCTTTCCCCAGCTTGGTTCACCTTATCTACTTGCATTGTGGGGCCATGTCCACAAATCTTTTAAGGACAATCTTAACTTAGTCATTTTGAGTGAGAAAAAGTGGAAAGCCTCTAGGCTAAAGTTATATTTTATATTTGAAATTTTGTATTTAAAATAAGAAGCATTTGTTGATTTTTGTATTGCCTGACTAGGCGACATATAGGGGTTACTTATGTCGGCGGCAGTGTCGGCAGCGACGTCGTCCCCTTTCGCATAACTCTTAGACCATTAAAGCTATCAACATGAAACTTCATAGGTAGTTAGATCTCATTGAGGGGAAATGCAGTGCACAAGAACCGTTACTCTGCACCTCATACTTTTGGAGTTATTGCCCTTTGTTTATTTTCATACGTAATTTGTGTCTGGAGCATAACTCTAAGACTATGAAATCTATCAACTTGAAATTTCATAGGCAGATAGATCTCATTGAGGAGAAGTGCAGTGCTCAAGAACCGTTACTCTGCATCACATACTTTTGGAGTTATTGCCCTTTGTTTATTTTTATACTTAATTTTTGTCCAGAGCATAACTCTAAGACTATGAAAGCTATTAACTTCAAACTTCATAGGTAGATAGGTCTCATTGAGGAGAAGTGCAGTGCACAAGAACCGTTACTCTGCACCTCATACTTTTGGAATTATTGCCCTTTGTAAATTGTCATACTTATTTTTGTGTCGCATTTTTGGTTTTAATAAGTCTTCTTTGCAATGAGTGCAGTACTTTTGAAGATTTCAATAAATCTGTTAAAAAAATTTGAGCATTAACCTTAAATGCTTCTTCACTTGCATTCACGTAAGCTATCGGGCGTCAGGCGACACATCCGACTCGGGGAGTACTAGTTTTATCAGAATAAACCATTTAAGACAAAATGAACTTCAAATGAACCAAACACAGATTTAAGGAAGCTTATGTTTCTAAGAAATTAACTTAAGTTTTAACTAAGGAGCCCTGAGGATATGTGCCGCCGGCGGGTATTTATTAAGAATCTTAGTTACAAACTAATATAAATCTTAAAATTCTGAAATTTTATAATTGGATTTTCTGACAAAGAAACGCTTTGTTTGAGGATTTTGACCCATCAGCTGCATTATAATTCTACATGTATTGATATGTATTATTTGTCATACACATGTTCGAAAGCATAGTGTTCCGAACACAAATTTTAATTTTGGCTTATTTTCAAATTTGGGTTAAGACCAGCTTAAGATTCTTTATTAATTTGGGCCCAGGTCTGTGTATTTTGTGACCTACCACATTTGTATCATTGCAGGTCAGCTGATCATGAGGTTTGATGACACCAACCCCGCCAAGGAGAATGAAGAGTTTGAAAAGGTGACCCCTGTGATGAATATGTATTTGAGGCGTTTCATGGGAAAATCGGGCTTAATGCATGTGCGTAAAGGGTCATCCCGGATCAGCCTGTGCAGTCCCCACAGGCTGATCCGGGACAACACTTTTCGCTTTTAAGGTATTTGTTGCTTCAAGGAAGTCTCTTCTAAACATAAATCCACTGTAGGCGGAAAGTGCCGTACTGGATCAGCCTGTGCGGACTGCAAAGGCTGATCAGGGACGAAACTTTACGCACATGCATTAAGCTCAGTTTTCCCATGACACGCCTCATTTGTTGTCTGGTATTTCATATAACAGATAAAAATTAAATATTAGGGGGATTTCTGATAGCATAAACACCGCTTACACAACACTTAAACTGTTGTGTTTGTATGACCTTCTCTAATCAACCCATATCACCCAACCTCACCTGGACCGTGACCTAATTTGGACTTAGAATAATTCAAATGTCCAGTACCAACCAGGGGCACGTGTGTATATCACAGTGTCTTGTTTTTAGAAGGATGTTTAAAGATTTTCACTTCAGGAAACAGGACATTACATTTGTAAGCATATGGCTGTATAGTCTGTTTATAGTATGTTTCTAAAAACTAACAAGTGTTGATCATTGGCATTGTTATTGCGTTATTGTGGCCCCAATGTGGGGGGGGGGGGGGGGCAAAATAGGTGCTATATAAGATACATGCTTTTCATCCATCTGTCCATGCATCGATCTCTTCATACATCTGTCCATATTTCCTTCATATAACTTCAGGTTAATATTTCTCAAGACCAGATGATATGTCACATACATACCCATGCTGGTCTGTTAAGGTCACAGTTAATTGTCATTTTCTGCATCAAAGCAGTGTGTGGTGGTATTAAAATTAAAATCACCTTTAGTGATAGCGCTAGTTATTTGTGGGATGTTCTGATGTCAGTACTTCCTGTCCATCACAGGTGATCTTGAAGGACGTAGAGATGCTGGGTATGAAGTACGACCGCTTCACGCACACGTCCGACCACTTTGACCGCCTGCTGGACTTGTGTGAGCGGATGATCCGAGAGGGCAAGGCGTATGCGGATGACACCGAACCCGAACTGATGAAGAAGCAGAGGGAGGAGCGTGTACTTTCAAAGAATAGAGATAACAGTATGTAATAAGTCATTTCACTATATATTTTTATTTTATTTTTCAAATATTTTTGTGGCGCGTCGTGAGAAAACTGGTCTTAATGCATGTGCGTAAAGTGTCGTCCCGGATTAGCCTGTGCAGTCCGCACAGGCTAATCCAGGACGTCACTTTCCGCTTTTATGGTATTTTCTGTTTCAAGGAAGACTTTCTAAAAATAAATCCACTGTAGGCAGAAAGTGCCGTCCCGGATTAGCCTGTGTGAACTGCACAGGCTAATCTGGGATGACACTTAATGCACGTTCATTAAGACCGATTTTCCCACGACGCGCCTCCTTTGTTGTGTTTGGCTGTGTAGGCTTGCAGTATACCCATCAATTTAGCACATTCGGTTAACATTTGACAGTGTTGCACATTCGGTTAACATTTGACAGTTGTGCGCATATGTTTAACATTTTAAAAGATTTCTCCAAGTTATCGTGTCTATAAAGTAAAGTATTTTAATGTGGAAACTGGCATTAAAGTTAGATGGATGTGGGGCTTCCATATCTCTTAAGTAAACTCATGGATAATTTACATCCGTTCCTGCCGATAATTCTTGTATGTTATCTCTTAACTACATGTAAGATCGTGGGGTTTATTTATGTGGAGTGCTTGTAGAGTGCTTTTGGCTTTGAAGCTTTTGAATCCTCATTCGAGGCATGTTTGGGAAACTTGGGCCTCATGCATGTGCACAAAGCGTCGTTCTGGATTAGACTTTGCATATGGGAATTCTGTTTATTAGTGCACACCTTACACCATGTCTTTTCAGGTGTTGATAAGAACCTTGCCATGTGGAAGGAGATGAAGCTGGGGTCCGCTGCAGGACAAAGGTGCTGTGTGCGAGCCAAGATCAGCATGGCCTCCGACAACGGGTGCATGCGGGACCCCACCATGTACCGGTGCAAGGTGGAGACCCATGTCCGCACAGGAAACAAATACAAGTAGGTGACAACTGTCCTGGACATGCTGCCTGGGGTGATTGATGGGAGCATATTGTTGAGAAAAGAAAACTCTTACAAAATTGGCAACTGAAATTGACTTATAAACAATAAGACACACCCTAATATTTTATGAAATGCTGTCTGATACAAAAACGGTATATGGTGCTGTTCGAATGGAGCTTCTGGGAAACCGGGTCAGTTCTTTGCAATGTTCTAAAAATATGGATATTAAGGATAAGAAAGGGATTTTATCATGCTTCTAATTTAGGTTTTTATTCATGTTCTATTCATTTATAAATAAAAAAATTGCAAAAAGATATTACATTTGCAAAAGTATTCAACATTCTATTGTTGAGTAGCCCAGAGGTATATTACATTTGCAAAAAGTATTCAACATTCTATTGTTGACCAGCCCAGAGGTGCAGCAGGGGTGAACATGAAGGGACAGGGTACAGCGCCCTGCTATTTCACTCTGCATCTCGTCCTTATACTTAATAGTAATACAATTTACTGAATTAAATAATTGTGTGTTATATAACATTCATTGAATTTAGCTTTAGTTGAACTAAAAGTTTAATTTATGTGTATTTTGTCGTTTAGAAAACCACAGAGATTTAACCTGATAAGGTACCAGGGTTAGGGTTAACCTCATACCCACAACCAGTTTAAAGCTTGCTTTTTTCATGTTGATTTTTCAAGTTTCTGTTTAAACGTTCTTAATAACTGATGTGCTTTGATTCCAGGACGTACCCGACCTATGACTTTGCCTGCCCGGTAGTAGACAGTGTGGAGGGAGTGACTCACGCCTTGAGGACCACCGAATACAATGACCGCAATGACCAGTACTACTGGTTCCTGGATGCATTAGGTAGGCAAGATGGGTTGTTTTCTTAACTTTTTGTATGGTTTTATGTCTTGCCTAGTGAATGATTTCTTACCAAATTCTCATGTTATCATTAAATAGGGAATGTTGCATGACTGTGGTGTTCCGATGGGTTGTATCGCTCAAGTTGATTGTGTAACGATGTATTCCACATGCCCTAACTGCGAGTGGAATACAACTACACAATCAACGAGAGCGTATTCCATTTGTAGTATACCTCCTAAAGATCCAAACACTGCTACAAAACAAATAATAATTAAATCTAAACAAAATAATTACAAATAGTGTTACTAAAGACTGGCATAAATACATGTCATGTACTACAGTGACGTCATTCAATTCAAATCAACATGTTGTAATGGGGTCGTTGTGTCTATAAATAGAATGTGGTGTTTCCCAATGTCACTTTGAACGTTACGGAAATATACAATACTCAACGAACGTAAAAGTAGTCCGGTTTTTCTAGCAGTATGAAATATGGGAATTCTATCAGGCCTATTGTATTTTATACCGAAAATACACCAGTATTTGAGTCAGATTATCTATAGTTATACAATAAAAGTCAGATTATCTATAGGTATATAATAAAAGTCAGATTATCTATAGGTATACAATAAAAGTCAGATTATCTATAGGTATATAATAAAAGTCAGATTATCTATAGGTATACAATAAAAGTCAGATTATCTATAGGTATATAATAAAAGTCAGATTATCTATAGGTATACAATAAGTCAGATTATCTATAGGTATACAATAAAAGTCAGATTATCTATAGGTATATAATAAAAGTCAGATTATCTATAGGTATACAATAAAAGTCAGATTATCTATAGGTATACAATAAAAGTCAGATTATCTATAGGTATACAATAAAAGTCAGATTATCTATAGGTATATAATAAAAGTGAAATATACATAATGTTTAAAGCATTATATGTGTAAGTTGGAGGTATGACTTAGTTTGTAGTGTACATGAAAAAACATGATTTCTAAAATTTTGCAAATACATGTTAAACTTATTTTGATTATGTTGTCATGCATCATGAATATTATTGTTTTGCAACAGATTATCATAAAGTTTCTTTTTTATTTTTACTAACGCTATATAGATTTGTAATGTTAAGCACATGCTGGTTGTTTTGCCAACCTATGTTGTGCTGTTTGTCAGGTCTGCGGAAGCCGTACATCTACTCATACAGCCGCCTCAATCTGCAGAACACGGTGCTATCGAAGAGAAAACTCACCTGGTTTGTGGACCAAGGCCTTGTAGACGGCTGGTAAGACAGAACTTTGATGTTTGATACCATTTTACACTGTATTTGGAAAAAGCTGTCATGACGTATTGGTTTGTTTCAGGCCTGTTTGGTGCAGAAATAGGGTCCCATTCATTTAGCTCTGGAGTATATATGAGGCGTGTCGTTGGAAAACCGGGCTTAATGCATGTGCGTAAAGTGTCGTCCGGATTAGCCTGTGCAGTCCGCACAGGCTAATCGGGGATGGCACTTTCCACCTACAGTGGATTTATGTTTAGAAGGGCCTTGCTTGAAACAGAACATACCATAAAAGTGGAAAGTGTCGTCCCGGATTAGCCTGTGTGGACTGCACAGGCTAATCCGAGACCACACTTTACGCACAGGCATTAAGCCCGGTTTTCCCACGACACGGCTTATATTTTCCCCCCAAATCTAAAAATATTCCCCCTTGATGTGATAAGTGGTTGCATGATAACGAAATCAACAGAATTATCAGAATTTTCAAGTTAAAACTTAGGGAAAATTCTATGTAGATTGTTGTATAATGGGAGATGAAAGTGGTCTGAAATAAATCTCGGAGTTAATAAAAGTCCGAGTTAGGTTAAAGTTTTTTGGTAAGCTAGTTTCTCAGGAATGGCTTGAGGGATTTCATTCAAACTAAGAACATTTATTCCCCACATTAAAATGAACCTATAGGCCAAGTTTGGTAACTCTAGTTTGAAATTTGTCAAAATTATGGGCCTTTTTACACTTAGAAATTTTACATAAGCTATATGGACAGGTTAAAGTTTTTCGGTAAGCTGGTTTCTCAGGAATGGCTGAAGGGATTTGATTCAAACTTAGAACACCCATTTCTTATATTAAAATGAACTCATAGCCCAATTTTGATAACTCTAGTTTGAAATTTGTCAAAATTATGGGCCTTTTTACACTTAGAAATTTTACATATAAGCTATATGGACAGGTTAGTTTTTCGGTAAGCTAGTTTCTCAACTTTTCGTTTCCACTCTCTAACTCGAGAACGGATTAAGCTATTGTAATGAAACTGCAAACATAGATACCATATAGCAAGACCTCGCTAGAGATTGCATATGGGGTGGATGGGGTCAAGGTCACTGTTACTAAAAATAGAAAAACGGTTTTCGCTCAATAACTTGAGAACAAATTGAGATATTTTAATAAAACTTAATGCATAGATACCTTATATCTAGACCTCACTTGGGACTGCATATGGGGTGGGTGGGGTCAAGATCACTGTTACTGAAAATAGAAAAACGGTTTCTGCTCAATAACTTGAAAATGCATTGAGATATTTGAATGAAACTTTAAACATAGATATTATATCAAGACCTCGCTTGGGATTGCGTATGTGGTGGTTGTGGTCAAGGTCAAGGTCACTATTACTAAAAATAGAAAAACGATTTCCGGTCAATAACTTGAGAATGCATTGAGATATTTTAATGCATATGGGGTGGGTTGGGTCAAGGTTTTACTATAAATTTTATCGATGTCCTGACTTTTATGCATTTCGTTAGAAAAATTTGGTTTTCGTGGAATTTCCAAATTTCTTGTTTTAGAAAAAAAATGCCAGTAACTCTGACAAGCACAAGAAAAGTCGAGCAAGCTGTCCTCCGACAGCTCTTGTTTATGCCCCCGGCATCTTGATGCGGGAGGCATATAGTGATTGTCCTGTCCGTCCATCCTTCCGTCTGTCCGTGACAAGGTTAAGTAGATTTTACCATTTCGTCTAGCACAAACACCGCTAATTACAACACTTGCATTCTTACACAGTTGTTGCTTATGACCATTCCCTATCCACCCATATCACCCAACCTCACTTTGACCTTGACCTAATTTGTACTTAGAATAATATAAATGGGCTGTTTCTTGGCTAACTAGATTTTACCATTTAGTCTAGCACCAAAACCTCTTTCTACAACACTTGGATACTTACACAGTTATTGCTTATGACCCCCATATCACCCAACCTCACTTTGACCTAATTTGGACTTAACTAGGTTAACTAGATTTACCGTTTTGTCTAGCACCAGCACCGCTTACTACAGCACTTGGATACTTACACAGTTGTTGCTTATTACCATTCCCAATCCACCCATATCACCAGACCATATTTTGACCTTGACCTAATATGGACTTAAAATAGTTCAAACGGGCTGTCCAGCACTAACCGGGGGGCATGTGTGTTTATCGAACAAAGTGTCTTGTTTTATTTCTAAATTTTCATAATGTCCTTTTTGACATTGATTTTACCTTCTGATGGGCCCTGACACCATTGCCTCAATAGCTGAAATAGTCACTGGATGGCCGGGTCCGGCTAGCTCAGTTGGTAGAGCGCTAGACTGTCTATCCGGGGAGCATGAGTTCGAACCCCGGCCCGGCCACATAACTTGTGTTGGTCATAAAATTATTTCTACGGCCATTCTCCCACTACCTTGATTCAAGTAGGGCAGTTTTCAGTCACTGGAATAGGTATGTGCACTTAGTACTGGTAAACCGCTTAGATCGGCTAAGTTTGTCCAGGAAAAGTGCGAGTAGGTTAACTGACCGCCGTGATATGACTGAAATACTGTTAAAAACGGTGAAAAACCCCAACAAAACAAACAAACAAACAAAACAATCACTGTATGATTCCATATGAATGTATGTTCACTGTAGACAGCATAATAATATTATGTACCCGAGTAATCTGGTGAGGTGTATCAGTATATAATTGTACAGCGTCGTGGGAAAACCGCGCTTAATGCATTTGCGTACAGTGTCGTCCCGGATCAGCCTGTGCAGTCCGCACAGGCTGATCCAGGACGGCACTTTCTGCCCAAAGTGAAATTATGGTTAGAAGAGACGATCTTGAAACAGAAAATACCATAAAAGCGGAAAGTGCCGTCCCGGATTAGTCTGCGTGGACTGCACAGGCTAATCTGGGACAACACTTAACGCCCATGCATTAAATCCGGTTTTCCCACGATGCCCCTCAATCGTTTTGTGTTGTTTTGTAAAGGAGCTTATGTGATTTTCTGCACTAGTTCATAATTTGTTAACTGAACTTTTGATTAGACCCTCAGAATTAATTGAGGCGTGTCGTGGGAATAACGGGGCTTAATGCATGTGTGTAAAGTGGCGTCCCGGATTAGCCTGGGCATTCCCAATTACACTCACACTGTAGCGACATAATGCAATGCCTGTACACAGGGATGATCCCCGATTCCCGACGGTGCGTGGCGTGTGGCGTCGAGGCATGACGGTGGAGGGACTGAAGCAGTTCATCGTGGCCCAGGGATCCTCCAAGTCGGTGAACATGATGGAGTGGGACAAGATATGGGCCGTCAATAAAAAGGTGAAAGACATTATATATGAGCCGCATCGTGGGAAAACCGGACTTAATGCATGTGCGTAAACTGTCGGCCCGGATTAGCCTGTGCAGTCCGCACAGGCTAATCCAGCACGGCACTTTCCGCCTACAGTGGATTTATGTTTACAAGAGACTTCCTTGAAACAGAAAATACCATAAAAGCGGAAAGTGCCGTCCTGGATTAGCCTGTGCGGACTGCACAGGCTAATCCGGGACGACAATCTACGCACATGCATTAAGACCGGTTTTCTCACGACGCGCCACTTATATATCGTTCCTTGAAAGTCACAAGGTGTCATCAGCATATGTTCTGTAAGTGATAAAAAAAGAAGTCCAATTTCAACTAGGAAATTATATTAATTTTTATATTTGAAAGCATATGTTCTGACATTTTGTTGCATTCCTCTGACAAGCATATGCTTTGGGGGCATATGTCACATTCTGTGACAAGCCTTGTTTTTCATGTACATAATATCTGTATAGGATACACAATAACTTTGGTTACAGGTCTTTTGCTATGGATGATTGCCATCACATACACAACAAAAACCCGTCTTCACTGCATATTTATCATGAATTCATGAAGATTTTATAGTCTGGCTTAATGCATCCTTACCTCGACCATGCTCTCTATGTTTAGGTGATAGACCCCGTGGTGCCCCGGTACACAGCCCTGCTGAAGAGCGAACTTGTGCTCATCAACGTGAAGGGGGCCGCAGATGGCTTCAAGGAAGTGCCCAAACACCCCAAGGTAAGCACCGTAAGAATTAGTAGCGAATTCAACCTTGTTGTCTGTACTGTAGCTCATTTGGTGTTCTTAGCAATACACCTTTAGTTTAAATTGTTCTTTGTACGAGAAACAGTTTAAGGATTATATAATATTTACCTCTGCGGTCAGTTTTGAATGTTACGATGCAGCAAACTAGTACAGTTACAAAATTGTGTTGTGTCATGCTATTTTTATTACAATAATGCCAGTGATCCACAAATGCATGAATTCTTACATCAGTACACTTGGTGCAAATTAATATTGTCAATTGTAGAATTGCTGATAAAATTTTCATAGACATTTTGAACATATTTGAAATTTTGTTTAATGTATTGTTTCATAAATACTTCTATAATAAATTATATGTGGCACGTCGTGGGAAAACCGGTCTTAATGCATGTGCTTGAAGTGTCGTCCCGGATTAGCCTGTGCAGTCTGCACAGGCTAATCCAGGACGGCACTTTCCGCCTACAGTGAATTTATGTTTAGAAGAGACTTCCTTGAAACAGAAAATACCACAAAAGCAGAAAGCACGGACTGCACAGGCTAATTCGGGACGGCACTTTACGCACATGCATTAAGTCCGGTTTTCCCACGATGCCCCTCTTATACAAATAAAATAAAAAATCCTGTACATTTTGTTTAGAATGATGCAGCTGGCATGAAGAAAGTCTACCTGTCAGGTCGGCTGTACATCGACGGTGCAGATGCTAACATGCTGTCTGTCGGGGAGGTCGTGACCTTCATCAACTGGGGCAACCTCAAGATCACCAAGATCAACAAGTAGGCACTAGAAATGTGTATTCTTGTATTATGCTTTACACTAGGGTAGTTTTGTTTTAACATACACGTTACAGTGTGTGTTAGCATGGCCATGTTTCTCCGAAACTATTAGAAGCAGAAGTGGGCCTATCGGAAGCGAAAGAGTACGTGGGTATTCATTGCCATTGCGTTTATTGTGACTAGCCAAAGTAGATATTAGAACAAATATCGGTAGTAAACACAGGTGAAATGGTTTGTGTATAAAGGGGATTATTTAAAATGAAGTAACTCTTATTATGCTTGCCATGAGGCCAGTTCCCTTACAACACATATCCCTCCATTTAAGTATGCTTACTAACTTTACTGTCTGTTAGATATAATTTCGATTCTATTTAATTAGGCTTTGTTATACCCCCACAAACGAAGTTTAGGGGGCGTATATAGGAGTGAGCTTGTCGGTCTGCTGGTCTGTCGATCTGTTGGTTTTTTGTTTCCGAATGATAACTCAAGAAAGGCTCGACATATTCAAATAATTTTTGGTACACATGTGTAACATCATAGAATACAGGTCAAGTTCGATGTTGGTTACAAACCACTAAATCTTTACAGAGTTATGGCCCCTTTTTGACTTAAAATTCCCTAAAAGCATGATTTCCAGACGATAACTCAAGAATGGCTTGATGTATTCAAATAATTCTTGGTATACATGTGTAGCATCATAAAATAGGGGTCAAGTTCAACTTCGGATTACAAACCACTTAATTTTGACAGAGTTATGGCCCTTTATTTGACTTAAATTCCCTTTAAAACATTGTTTCCTGACGATAACTCAACAATGGCTTGACACATTTAAATAATTATTGGTACACATGTGAAGGATCATAAAATACAGGTCAAGTTTGACTTTTGGTTACAAACCACTAAATTTTGACACAGTTATGGCCGCTTTTTCAGGGGCAACATTCCCCATAACTCTTTGTATTTTGACAGAGTTATGCCCCTTTTTCACATAGATTTTCTGGTTAAAGTTTATATTCAAACGTTTTGTAACTTCAATACTACATAAACTGTTTACTTAAAACTTGGAACTAACCTTTGTCTTCAACTCTAGTATCAGGAGCAACATTACCCATAACTCTATTTTGTATTTTGACAGAGTTATGCCTCCTTTTCACTTAGATTTTCTATTAAAAGTTTATATTTAAAAGTTTGGTAACTTCAAAACTACATAAGTTATTCACCTGAAACTTGGAACTGACCTATGTCATCAACTCTAGTATCAGGGGCAACATTACCCATAACTCTGCTTTGTATTTGACAGAGTTATGCACACTTTTTACATAGATTTTGTGGTCAAAGTTTTTGTTCCAAAACTGTATAAACTATACAAGGCTTCACTTCAAAGTTTTGTATTTTAACAACTTTATGCCCCTTCCACTATCCAAAATACTAACCCACTGAAATACAATGAATAATCGAGCGTACTGTCCTCTGACAGCTCTTTTTGACTTAAATTCACGAAAAACATGGACAATAAGTCATGAAAGGCTTCACATATTTTAAATTATTTTTGGTACATAGGCAGGGTTGTCATTCAGATTTTTTCAAGAAGGCTCAATGACCAATTGATGAGGCCAAAGCTTCAAACGCCAAAGTGAACCAAGGGGGTCTGGGTGCATGCTCCCCCAGAAATGTTTTTGAAATTTAGGTGCAAAATCCTAGCCAGGCTTACTCTACCATTCGTCAAATAAGCCAATGGCTAAAAATGTCACTACTTGGCTGAAAAATTTCCATTTGGCTACAACTTTTTCTTTATAAAACCCTATAAAATACCCAATATGAGTAGGATTTCAATGTTGTATGGTAAATTTGGCTAAAAAAATTTAAACCAGGGGCAGCCCTGCTAGCATTTGAGTAATTTTGGACACATGATTCATGATAGTTTGACCTATGAAATTTACCCTTTTATACTTAATTTTGATAGTTCAGATTTTTATAATCAATTATAAAAAATAACACCAAAAAATAAAGCTGTCTACTTTTGTGTGATTTTTTTTATGACTCGACTTCTTAAATTCATTACACATTTTAAAAATGATTTTTATAGATTGAACAGCAAGTAGGTTTAATAGATTAATAGTGTAACACTTTTATTTTTTATATAAACATTAACAATGCATCGTAACACATTATAAAATGCATTTTCTGCATTTAGTTTTTATAAATTTTTTGGGGAAATTAGAACATTTTAATTATATATTAATTATATTTTGTTCATTATTAATTCATAAATTTGTTTATCAATAAAACACTGCATTGAAATTACCTTGCAATTATTTTTCCGATTAGAACTGAACAAACAACAAAATCCGTTAAACACATGAGTCATTAATGATAACACATGTTAAACACATGAGTCATTAATGATAACACCTGTTAAACACATGAGTCATTAATGATAACACCTGTTAAACACACGAGTCATTAATGATAACACCTGTTAAACACACGAGGCATTAATGATAACACCTATTAAACACATGAGTCGATAAAACCTGTTAAACACATGAGTCATTAATGATAACACCTGTTAAACACATGAGTCATTAATGATAACACCTGTTAAACACATGATTCATTAATGATAACACCTGTTAAACACACGAGTCATTAATGATACACCTGTTAAACACACGAGTCATTAATGATAACACCTGTTAAAACTAAGAAGCCTAACAGCATGACGTCATCAGTTAGAACTTAGATGGGCTTCCAAATCTGCAAGCTAAAGCAACTGTGTCGGTTTGACTTCAAATGTCTTTGATGTTACTGCCGAACTCTGGCTATCGTCTAGCAGTTTATACATGTAGCAGTAACCCCGTGTAACACGCTTAGCACATGGTCAGTGCGAAAAGCATCAATCGGTACTACTGCACCTGAACAACGCAAGCACTGTTGATAGAGCATTAGTGAATTAGCGTTCTTGGGAAAAGTCAGGGTGTGAAAAAAATCAGAATAGTTTTGTTGTGTTTCTAGGGAACACTTATTGGATATTAACATGATTATTACATTCAATATGGATTAGTGTGTGTTGAGGTCAAAGACTGGCTTTCACTTTCAGAACAAGGTACACAATAATTTATTTTTATTTCTTTGAAAATTTGAGCCGACCCATAACTCGTTTGAAACGGTCAATTTGGCCGGAGGCCGGCTCTTAATGACAACTCTGCATAGGTGTAACTTAAACATCATAAACTACAGATCAAGTTCAACTTTGGTTACAGTCCAATAAATGTTGACTGAGTTTTTCCAAATACACTGTTGACCATTCACAAATTAAAGCATTATCTCTCTGTCCATTTCTTTCAAAGGGATGCCATAGTTTTGTGAAAAGGCCATATTGTGGGGGTATATCCGTCACTCATGTGACAATTCTAGTTGTTATTGTTCTTATTAATCCAACAGCTGTACAAGTTGATTATAGAGACTTTCAGGCTGATTCCCTGTAGAACATGTTTTGGCTGGGCTTTTCATGAAGGCACCTTACTTTGGCAACTTATTTTTTTAATCAAGCACATTACCCCAAATGTTGACGAAACGGATTGAATTATTTGAGGCGTGTCGTGGGAAACCCGGGCTTAATGCATGTGCGTAAAGTGTCGTCCCGGATTAGCCTGTGCAGTCCGCACAGGCTAATCCAGGACGTCACTTTCCGCCTTCAGTGGATTTATGTTTAAAAGAGACTTCCTTGAAACAGAAAATACCATAAAAGTGGAAAGTGCCGGCCTGTGCGGACTGCACAGGCTAATCTGGGACGACACTTCACATTTATGCATTAAGCCCGGTTTTCCCAGGACACGCCAAAGTTTAATTATTTGTCCACAAATCCTAGGGCTTGTGCCTCTTCCCCAACCTCTGATGAAAATCCCTGACTGGGATCAAACAGTGTATGATTTAACTTAAACACATTACTTGTCCTATGACAACACATCAAAATATAAATGAGGCGTGTCGTGGGAAAACCGGGCTTAATGCATGTGCGTAAAGTGTCGTCCCGGATTAGCCTGTGCAGTCCACACAGGCTAATCCAGGACGGCACTTTCCCCCTACTGTGGGTTTATGTTTAAAAGAGACTTCATTGAAACTGAAAATACCATAAAAGCGGAAAGTGCCATTCCGGATCAGCCTGTGTGGACTGCACAGGCTGATCCGGGACAACCCTTTACGCACTTGCATTAAGCAGGTTTTCCCACGACACGCCTCCAATTATGTTCAAAAGTATATCATGTCAAGTTTTATGTAATCCTGTCAGAAAATTTGTGTTATTATTTCAGGTCTGGTAACACCATCACCTCAATGGATGCTGAACTGAATTTAGAAAACACTGTAAGCATTATTCAAAGCATGTTTAACGTTAAATTTAACAAGTTTATAATGCTTTAAAATTGAAACTTGATTTGCTTAAAAGTATCTTCATCTTTGTATGAACATATACATGTAATATCTAATGTAGAATAACAAATGTAGAATAAATTATTGATATAATGTTTGTTTGTTTGGATTTTTTGCTGTATTTAACAGTTTTTCAGTCATATAATGGCGGCCAATTAACCTACTCACACTTTTCCTGGTTAAGCTTAGCATATCTAAGCGGTAAACCAGTAATAAGTGCTCATACTTATGCCAGTAACTGACAACTGCCCTACTTGAATCAGAGGTAGGGAGAGAATGGCCGTAGAAGTTATTTCATGACCAATCCCACATAAGTTATGTGGCCGGACCGGGGAATGAACTCACAAACCCTGGATTGACAGCCCTGCGCTCTACCAACTGAGCTAGCCGGCCCGCCCCCCCCCCCAAGAAAAAAAATGAATAAATGAATTGAATTACCAAAAACATGTTATTATTTTGTCACTCTGTCATATATCTTTTGTTGACTTTTTTTTATCAGGACTACAAGAAGACTCAGAAGATCACATGGCTGGCGGACTCGAGTGCTGCCGAGTTCACTCCAACGGTCTGCGTCCACTACGAGCACATCATCAGCAAGGCCATCGTGGGCAAGGATGAGGACTTCAAAGACTTTATCAACAAGGAATCCAAGGTCGGTAATTTGGTTTATTGCTATACACCTGAACTATTTGTCAAAAAGAATGGGAATTAATCATATCTATTACATAATCTCCAGTGTCAGAAGTAGGAAGTATGGGCACAAAAAGTGCTCTACAAATGCACACGTTTTTTATTGCAGGGTACATTATGTATTTAAGATTCATATACATTGTCACAATTATCATGGCATTATTTATTATGTTTGAGCAAAATCTGTGCACATTTCCATGCCCTTTAACTTATAATATAGTTTTCAGAAGATTTATTTATTAGCATGATACATTTGTACAATATTTGAAAGACTGACAGTTTTGCATGTAGTCTAATGTAAAAATGTCATTCTATTGAGTCAAACAAATACAATGTGGTTATCATATAGCTTGTTATTCAGCCTTCTGAATATTTGTTTATCTGGCTGAAATTTATTAATCTCAAAATAAAGTTAGAACTGTTCCAGGAAAAAACGTGACAAGGGGTTGGAACGCTGATCTATTAAAATAGATAGAGGAGATAAAAACGGAATATCAATGACTTGAAAAAAAAAAGTTGTGTTGGTGGTACACTATTTGTATTACTCAATAATCTTAATTTGTGTTGACTAGGCCGAGTATGAGATGCTAGGAGACCCGTACTTGGCGACCCTGATGCAAGGGGACATAATCCAGCTGCAGAGACGTGGCTACTACATCTGTGACCAGCCCTACCAGCCAGTCAGGTGAGAGAAGCCTTCAGCAGGTAGAATTTGTGGGTGTTTATTTTACACCTAAGTAATTCTGTGGAATCACTTGATAGGGTACACATTTCGCGCACGTGCATTTGCAGACATATTCAAGAGGCATTAAATTCTTCGAAATCATGCACTCCAAAAATGGGCTTTACGTCTGGATTCTTTTTCATTTTTCAGCATTGTTAAAAGCTTTTTCCTGTTAGCCTCTATTCTTAATTATTGAACAAAATGTCCTGTCCTTGTCAAAGAAATAAAGTGTAAAAAAATTGTTTTGCTTATTCAACGGTATATCATTTTTTGGCTCTGAATTCTACAGTCATTTTAAAACTAAAGTTCATTTGAGTTAGCAAATTAGCAATATGTCTTTTCTGAAGTTTATTACAAGCCTGTATTAAATAATACCAGTGTTTCTGGTTTCTAATGCTATGCCTGTATCCTCACAGTCGCTACACGGGGAAGGCGAGCCCGTGTGTGCTGATACTGATCCCAGATGGGCACACCAAGGAGATGCCCACCTCGGGCTCCAAACACAAGGAGGAGCCCAGCAAGAAGGAGGTAGGAACACCCACATTGTACCCAAGTAATCCAGTCATTAACAGTTTGGGCTGGCAAACCCCGAAATCACTTGTCCGTGTGAACAAGTGACGTATTGCCAGAATTTACTATGTAATTATGCCCCCGCCATCGAAAATGTCGGGGTATATTGGTTTGCTAATGTCGGTCGGTCGGTCTGTCTGTCGGTATACCACTTTCGTTTCCGCTTTCTAAGTCCAAAGTTTTCATCCAATCTTTACCAAACTTCATGAATATCTAGGCCATGTTCGATAACCAGCCAAATCGCTTCAGGAATTGTGGAGGTATGGCCCATGAATGATCTAAAACTGGCCTTTTGAGCCGTTTCCACTCTCTAAGTCCAACAGTTTTCATGCGATCTTCACCCATTTTGATGGAAATGTTTAATGTGTAGACCAAGTTTGATAATCATCAAAATCGCTCCGGGAATTGTGCAGGTATGGCCCTTGAATTATCGTAAATTGGCCCCTTTAGCCGTTTCCGCTCTCTGTACAAGTCCAACAGTTTTCATCGGATCTTCACCAATCTTGATGGAAATGTTGGTGGGCATAATATGTTGACCGAGTTCGATAATCAGCCAAATCGCTTCAGGACTTTTGTAGTTATGGCCCGTGGCTTATCTAAAATTTGCCATTTTAGCCAGTGACTGGGAAACCCATGCGAAATGCGATATTTGCGCATAAAATTGAGAACAATCGCAAAGACATGTTCACTGATGCAAATTTACGTTGCGCCCAAATTTTTGAGTACCAATCGGAAAATGCTGCCGTTCAATATAAATGCTCGGCCTAGTTTGCAGTTTTGTCAGTATGCGGTGAGATTTTATCCATAAATTAATTTGGCAGTCTAAAAAATCAATATCAACAGACGCTCATTACACCTTAAACCATGCAGTGAAATACACGCGTCTGCATGGTGTATTTTTCTGGATTGCGGTTCGACGTTCACAAAATGAAATTGCTGTAAATCCCATAAAAATCTGAGGAAATCCCATAATTTTTTATTAAAAGCCTGTAGATTTGTGTGGAGATGAGAAATTATCTCATATGGAAAAATGCTTTCCCAGTCACTGCATTTCTGCTCCAACAGTTATCATCCAATCTTCCCCAAACTTCATGAATATCTTTGTGGGCATAATAGGTTGGTCAAGTTCGATAATCAACCAAATTGCCCTAGGTACTGTGGAGTTATGGCTCTTGAATTATCAAAAATTTGTCTTTTGAGCTGTTGCTTTTATCTACGTCCAACAGTTTTTATCAGATCTTCACTTAACTCGATGAATATGTTTGAGTTTATGATAACTTAGCCATGTTCAATGATCAAAGACAACACCACAGGAACTGCAGAGTTATGGCTCTTGATTTATCTAAAATAGGCTTTTTTAGCAGTTTGGCTCCCTATGTCCAACAATTCTCATCCTATCATCACCAAACTTGCTATTTTAAAGATTGCTTTTAACCTAAAGGGGGCATAATTGTTTTACAAACAGCTCTTGTTACTGTTCGGACAAGAAGCAAACAGGACTTTTAAAAAACAGACAAGTAAGGCAACATCAGATTTTGACACTCCTTTTACATGCCTGCAAATATATAGCTGAAAATCTGTGCAAGCGCTCCTCTGAATTCACCAGTGTAGGGCTTGCGGACTTTGGCTGGTAACCCACTTGTCTGATACATGGAACAATTGGAATCTAATGCTGTCTATATCCTCTGTTAATCATTGTACTAGTTGCAGTTACAAAATATCTATTGTTCAATACACTAAGGGGTGTTGCACATGACTATGATAGCAATTTAATTATGAACTTATTTTACTGCACGTCAGTGCTCCAGATAAGTTTTGGTGTACAAATCCAGAATGTTTGCGGTAAATGTACACTCAGTCCAAAATTTATGGTGGGGGAAATGTTCTTTAGGTGGAAAATTCATTGGTTAGCTATAAGGTGTAGATGAATGTAGTAAGGAGTGACCTTAAATAATGTAGTAGATGTTTAAAGATAATAATTATGTTGTAAATAAGTAAGTTTTGCACATTCATGCATTTTATGACATTCTGATATCTTTTTTACTTCAATTTGTATGCAAACATTTGAAATTCTGTGCGTAAAGGAATACCCTAATTTAATTTTCAGGTGTAAATTAGCCATGTTTGCACCTTATCTGGTCGTTTGAAACTTTCAACTATCCCCTCATTTATAAACATACATTGCAGCCAGCATTTTTAGGTGTATGTCTTGTCTTGATGTTGTAGAAGGCCCAGAGTACGAAGGGCAAGGCTGCAGAGATTTCGCCCCAGGACGAGGTTGCCCCGCCCCTGGCCGCCGCCCCCGACCCTGTGCAGTTACACGCTCAGGTGACTGAGCAGGGAAACCAAGTCCGAGACCTCAAGGCGGATAAGGTAGCTTGCTCTAGATTGATCTCTCAGAAATATATTTTTAGCTCCACTATTCACCGATTAGTCCGCGCTATTCTACTTACCCGTTCTTCGGTGTCAGCGTCGCTGTAATAATCTGGTTATGGTTTGCAAGCAACAAGCTCAAAACCCTGTAACTACTACAGTTATTAAATTGAAACTTCACACATGTCTTCTAGGTCATTATGTGAGGTCACTGACCAAGGTCCATAATTCTGACCTGCAATTGAGCAAAATTATGTCCATTTTTGTACTTAAAAAATTCAGGTTAAATTGTGCGTGCAACAATTGCATATCTCAATATCTACTCCAGATAATCAATTAAAACTTCACACATGTGTTCGGGATCATTATATAAGGTCACTGACCAAGGCGCATGACTCTGACAAAGCGGTATGAATAGTTGAGCGCGCTGTCCTGAAACAGCTCTTGTTTGTTACACTCTTTGTCTTGGGTATATGGCTTCATTTTGTTAATAAGCATTCCATTAATTATTATACCCCCACAAACAAAGTTTGGGGGGGGTATATCAGAATGAGCTTGTCGGTCCGTCGGTCTGTTGGTTTTCATGGTTTCCGGATGATAACTTAAGAAAGGCTTGACGTATTCAAATAATTTTTGGTACACATGTGTAGCATCAGAAAATACAGGTCAGATTCTCCTTTGGCTACAAACCACTAAATTTTGACAGAGTTATGGTGTCTTTTTGACTTAAATTCCCTAAAAACACAGTTTCAGGACAGTAACTCATGAAAGGCTACACATATTTAAATAATTTTTGGTACATAGGTGTAACACCATACAATACAGATCAGGTTCGACTTTGGTTACAAAAAACTAAATGTTAACAGAGTTTTGGCTCCTATTGAAATTAAATACAGATTGTTTTTCTAAATACACTGTTAAACATTCACAAATTAAAGCATTCTTGGCGTCCATTTCTTTCGAATATGCCATAGTTTTGTGACAGGGCCATATTGTGGGGGTATATCCATCACTCATCTGACAATTCTAATTAAAACACCTTATCAATATCCGTTGTTTATATGGAATAAAGGTACCCAGTAAATGATGTGAATTAAGATTAATAACGGAAAAATGCGATGTAGTTAAATGTAGCTGGCTGTATTATTGTATAATATATTTAAGAACAGTGCATTAAGTTATAGTTTTTTTACCATTTCTTTAACAGGCAGAGATAGATGCTGCAGTGAAGACTCTGTTGTCACTGAAAGCCGAGTACAAGACTGCTACTGGTCAGGACTGGACACCAGGTCAGGCTCCAGTATCCGTGGCAACCAGCTCTGCAGGGTCAGCTGGTGACCTTGACAGCAAGATCACTGCCCAGGGGGACATGGTTAGGGATCTCAAGGCCAAGAAAGCACCAAAGGCATGTTTTTATTGACTTTTTATTTTCCAGTTCTTTTTTATGCAATTACTATGTTACTATCTATACAATTTTATAACCAGGCATGTTTCTGTTATTTTTCTTGGAAATAAACGTTGGTGGATTGAGAATTTCATGACAGAATAGGCTGGATTGAGGTAAAAATTACATTGTATAGAATCAAACTGTTGTGTAATTCACTCTTACACTTACTGCGATTGCTTGCCTAAATAGCACCAATGGATTGCCTATGTGTGGAACCATGCCTCCGAGTGCCTTTTGCATGTTCTTTTCCTAGTTTGCCCAAGACCCAAATTAATGGTAATAAGAGTGTTTTCTGCTTGCAAAACAATGAATTTCAAGTAAATCCATGAAAGCATTTAAAATCATGTATATTTTCTGAGTTCAGAATTATCTAAATCAAATACTTTTCAAATGATTTTCAAAATTGTAAAAAAAAGCAATGATATTTGGTATTTGGAACAGCCCTTTAAAAACCTGTGTTAATAAGCTACCCCATTTGCCGTTGCTAGCAATGGTGTTTCTGTCAAGTATATCAATGTACATGTATATACGCCTTAACAAGATCTGTTTGCAATTTCATAAAAGCATTAAAAAAAATATATTCATGTCTTGTTGACAACCATTGTGATGTCAATAGTTATACCAACGTTTCTGGATTTAACAGGCAGAGATAGATGCTGCAGTGAAGACTCTGATGTCACTGAAAGCTGAGTACAAGACTGCTACTGGTCAGGACTGGACACCAGGTCAGGCTCCAGTATCCGTGGCAACCAGCTCTGCAGGGTCAGCTGGTGACCTTGACAGCAAGATCACTGCCCAGGGGGACATGGTTAGGGATCTCAAGGCCAAGAAAGCACCAAAGGCATGTTTTTATTGACTTTTTATTTTCCAGTTCTTTTTTATGCAATTACTATGTTACTATCTATACAATTTTATAACCAGGCATGTTTCTGTTATTTTTCTTGGAAATAAACGTTGGTGGATTGAGAATTTCATGACAGAATAGGCTGGATTGAGGTAAAAATTACATTGTATAGAATCAAACTGTTGTGTAATTCACTCTTACACTTACTGCGATTGCTTGCCTAAATAGCACCAATGGATTGCCTATGTGTGGAACCATGCCTCCGAGTGCCTTTTGCATGTTCTTTTCCTAGTTTGCCCAAGACCCAAATTAATGGTAATAAGAGTGTTTTCTGCTTGCAAAACAATGAATTTCAAGTAAATCCATGAAAGCATTTAAAATCATGTATATTTTCTGAGTTCAGAATTATCTAAATCAAATACTTTTCAAATGATTTTCAAAATTGTAAAAAAAAGCAATGATATTTGGTATTTGGAACAGCCCTTTAAAAACCTGTGTTAATAAGCTACCCCATTTGCCGTTGCTAGCAATGGTGTTTCTGTCAAGTATATCAATGTACATGTATATACGCCTTAACAAGATCTGTTTGCAATTTCATAAAAGCATTAAAAAAAATATATTCATGTCTTGTTGACAACCATTGTGATGTCAATAGTTATACCAACGTTTCTGGATTTAACAGGCAGAGATAGATGCTGCAGTGAAGACTCTGATGTCACTGAAAGCTGAGTACAAGACTGCTACTGGTCAGGACTGGACACCAGGTCAGGCTCCAGTATCCGTGGCAACCAGCTCTGCAGGGTCAGCTGGTGACCTTGACAGCAAGATCACTGCCCAGGGGGACATGGTTAGGGATCTCAAGGCCAAGAAAGCACCAAAGGCATGTTTTTATTGACTTTTTATTTTCCAGTTCTTTTTTATGCAATTACTATGTTACTATCTATACAATTTTATAACCAGGCATGTTTCTGTTATTTTTCTTGGAAATAAACGTTGGTGGATTGAGAATTTCATGACAGAATAGGCTGGATTGAGGTAAAAATTACATTGTATAGAATCAAACTGTTGTGTAATTCACTCTTACACTTACTGCGATTGCTTGCCTAAATAGCACCAATGGATTGCCTATGTGTGGAACCATGCCTCCGAGTGCCTTTTGCATGTTCTTTTCCTAGTTTGCCCAAGACCCAAATTAATGGTAATAAGAGTGTTTTCTGCTTGCAAAACAATGAATTTCAAGTAAATCCATGAAAGCATTTAAAATCATGTATATTTTCTGAGTTCAGAATTATCTAAATCAAATACTTTTCAAATGATTTTCAAAATTGTAAAAAAAAGCAATGATATTTGGTATTTGGAACAGCCCTTTAAAAACCTGTGTTAATAAGCTACCCCATTTGCCGTTGCTAGCAATGGTGTTTCTGTCAAGTATATCAATGTACATGTATATACGCCTTAACAAGATCTGTTTGCAATTTCATAAAAGCATTAAAAAAAATAAATTCATGTCTTGTTGACAACCATTGTGATGTCAATACTTATACCAATGTTTCTGGATTTAACAGGCAGAGATAGATGCTGCAGTGAAGACTCTGATGTCACTGAAAGCTGAGTACAAGACTGCTACTGGTCAGGACTGGACACCAGGTCAGGCTCCAGTATCCGTGGCAACCAGCTCTGCAGGGTCAGCTGGTGACCTTGACAGCAAGATCACTGCCCAGGGGGACACGGTTAGGGATCTCAAGGCCAATAAAGCACCAAAGGTAAGTTGTATTTTCATGATTGTATATACAAGTGATAAAATCAACAAATTGCTATAAAGTTTTATAATAAGTTGACAGCTGTCTGTGTTGCTTAAAATTGCAGTATTGTTGAAAAATGTTTGAATATGTTGCATCAGTGTAAAAGGTTTTGATGTTCTGTATTAGTAGTTGCATGAAAGGAAACCAAAGAATTACCAGTATTTTCAAGTTAAAACTTAGAGTAGAGCTGTCAATTGTTTGTGTAGTGGGTGATATTAATTAAATCTTATTAAAATCATTGTTATGTCGTATTTCTAAATGTTAATTGTTTCCTGTACAATGTCAAATTTCCCCTCCCAATGGCCCCAGCCTCCACTCCCCCAATTGGTGAAAAAAACAACAACACAGACATAGAAACAAATTGTCCCTGTGACAATATGAAAAAAAAGTATATACACACGAATTGATGTTGTTTTTCAATTTTCAGGCAGATATAGATGCTGCAGTGAAGACTCTGTTGTCACTGAAAGCTGAGTACAAGACTGCTACTGATCAGGACTGGACACCAGGTCAGGCTCCAGTATCCATGGCAACCAGCTCTGCAGGGTCAGCTGGTGACCTTGACAGCAAGATCACTGTCCAGGGGGACACGGTTAGGGATTTCAAGGCCAAGAAAGCACCAAAGGTAAGTTTTTTTCCAACATTACTTGTATATCACAATTCTTTTCTAATGTCACATTCTCATTAAAAAAATGTTAACTGGTGTGCATTGCTGTAGCTGATATGTGGATGGATGCAACACTGATTCTGAACAGTGACTGGGAAACCTGTGCGAAATGCGATATTTGCGCATAAAATTGAGAAAAATCGCAAAGAAATGTTCAGCTATGCGATTGTACGTTGCACTGAACATTTTCAGTACGAATCAAAGGATGGTGCCGTATAAAACTCAATGCTTGGCCTGGTCTGAAGTTGTGTCACATGCGGTAAGATTTATTCGTAAAATTAATTTGGCAGTGTGAAAAAATATATATAAACAGACACTTGCTGTAAATCCCTAAAAAATCTGACGAAATCCCATAGATTTTTTTAAAAGCCCGTCGATGTTTGGGGAAATGATAAATTTAATAAAATCTAATATCGAAAAATCCGTTCACAGTCTCTGCTTAATTCCTGGGAACTGAAAAAAACAACACATGTTGTACATCAATATTGGTAGAATACTGTCAAATTAAGCATTGTGCATTAGATAAAGTCGGTGACATGTAGCATGAACACACTACTCCAGACGACCAGGTAAGGTGCATTCACACATAATTTACCCACACAAAATCACAAGATAGGTGCAGAAGATAAAATCAGGGTGTACATTTACACAGAAAGTTTCAGCCTTTTGTGTACTAAACAGACTCATAATAGTTGTCCGACTGTAAGAAGTGTGAACGTGTAGAAATTCATTATTTAAAAAATGTTTTATTATCTTTATGAAATGTTGTCTACATAGATTACTCCATTGGTTTCTTTTGCACTTTTAATGTAACTATTTTCTGAATGAATGTACATTAACCCCTCTAAATTTTGGACTGTGTGTACATTTACCCCCATACATTCTGGCTTGAGTGTACATTTACCCTCATACATTCTGGCTTGAGTGTACATTTACCCCCATACATTCTGGCTTGAGTGTACATTTACCCTCATACATTCTGGCTTGAGTGTACATTTACCCCAATACATTCTGGCTTGAGTGTACATTTACCCCAATACATTCTGGCTTGAGTGTACATTTACCCCAATACATTCTGGCTTGAGTGTACATTTACCCCAATACATTCTGGCTTGAGTGTACATTTACCCTCATACATTCTGGCTTGAGTGTACATTTACCCCCATACATTCTGGCTTGAGTGTACATTTACCCCCATACATTCTGGCTTGAGTGTACATTTACCCTCATACATTCTGGCTTGAGTGTACATTTACCCCCATACATTCTGGCTTGAGTGTACATTTACCCCCATACATTCTGGCTTGAGTGTACATTTACCCCAATACATTCTGGCTTGAGTGTACATTTACCCTCATACATTCTAGCTTGAGTGTACATTTACCCCCATACATTCTGGCTTGAGTGTACATTTACCCCCATACATTCTGGCTTGAGTGTACATTTACCCCAATACATTCTGGCTTGAGTGTACATTTACCCCAATACATTCTGGCTTGAGTGTACATTTACCCTCATACATTCTAGCTTGAGTGTACATTTACCCCCATACATTCTGGCTTGAGTGTACATTTACCCTCATACATTCTGGCTTGAGTGTACATTTACCCTCATACATTCTGGCTTGAGTGTACATTTACCCCCATACATTCTGGCTTGAGTGTACATTTACCCCCATACATTCTGGCTTGAGTGTACATTTACCCCAATACATTCTGGCTTGAGTGTACATTTACCCTCATACATTCTAGCTTGAGTGTACATTTACCCCCATACATTCTGGCTTGAGTGTACATTTACCCTCATACATTCTGGCTTGAGTGTACATTTACCCTCATACATTCTGGCTTGAGTGTACATTTACCCCCATACATTCTGGCTTGAGTGTACATTTACCCCCATACATTCTGGCTTGAGTGTACATTTACCCCAATACATTCTGGCTTGAGTGTACATTTACCCTCATACATTCTAGCTTGAGTGTACATTTACCCCCATACATTCTGGCTTGAGTGTACATTTACCCTCATACATTCTGGCTTGAGTGTACATTTACCCTCATACATTCTGGCTTGAGTGTACATTTACCCCCATACATTCTGGCTTGAGTGTACATTTACCCCCATACATTCTGGCTTGAGTGTACATTTACCCCAATACATTCTGGCTTGAGTGTACATTTACCCCCATACATTCTAGCTTGAGTGTACATTTACCCCCATTCATTCTGGCTTGAGTGTACATTTACCTCCATACATTCTGGCTTGAGTGTACATAAACCCCCATACATTCTGGCTTGAGTGTACATTTACCGCCATTCATTCTGGCTTGGGTGTACATTTACCCCCGTACATTCTGGTATGAGTGTACATTTACCACCATACATTCTGGCTTGAGTGTACAAAAAAAAAAAACTGTACATTTACCCCCCATTCATTCTGGCTTGAGTGTACATTTATCCCCATTATTCTGGCTTGAGTGTACATTTACCCCCATTCATTCTGGCTTGAGTGTACATTTACCACCATACATTTTGGCTTGAGTGTACATTCTGATTTGAGTATACATCTACCCCCACATTCTGGTATGAGTGTACATCTACCCCCATACATTCTGGTATGAGTGTACATCCACCCCATACATTCTGGTATGAGTGTAGATCTACCCTCATACATTCTGGTTTGTGTGTACATTTACCCTCAACAACAACAATATCTGGAGCACTGTACTCATTATTCAATATCTCACTTCACTGTACTCATTATTCAATATCTCACTTCACTGTACTCATTATTCAATATCTCACTTCATTGTACTCATTATTCAATATCTCATTTCACTGTACTCATTATTCAATATCTCACTTCACTGTACTCAGTATTCAATATCTCACTTCACTGTACTCATTATTCATTATCTCACTTCACTGTACTCATTATTCAATATCTCACTTCACTGTACTCATTATTCAATATCTCACTTCACTGTACTCATTATTCAATATCTCACTTCACTGTACTCAGTCTTTTCTTTGTATACTTGCTGAATTAATAATATTTCAGAATGTTGAAAATAGATATTTCAAAATTTCATTAACAGATTCGACCGATCTTAGATTTGCCACGAATAGTTTCAACTCCTCCCCAGCTATTGTTAAAAAATTAATTTACATGCGTCAAAAACCACAAACATTACCAAGTGCTCATTGGAATATCACAAACAAATTCCGCGTGCTGTTTTGTATGACATAGTTTAACCGCTGAACATGTGATATCCAAGTGCGATGATTGGATAAAATTGCAGAATAATTTTGAATATGATTGACATTTGTTGAAGCGTCTATTGTGGAATTGTCAAACTATGCTCTGATTAGAAAAGTAAAATAATGTAGCATGTGTATTCACAATGTTAACACTTGGTATTGTTTTGTTATATTCCTCTACCTTTGAATATATGATATCATTGAAGAATCTCTCTGTAACACAGTGTCTGTAAAACCCTCACTGTCTAGACTTAGTGTAGTGTATCCTCATATGCAGTTCAACATGGAGTCTATTTTTAGAACAAAGTAGAAAATGAAAGTAGGTCAGCTGCGTAAACTACATGTATAAACTGAACACTGTATGAAAGGTGTGCCACGTGTTTACCTCAAACTGGACTAATTGAGGAGTTTGGAAAAAGGAATTTACTGTTTTTGCTTTCCTGCTCATTTCTGAAGCAAACTTGGTTGGAAAAATAAAACACATTGAGGTATTTAAATAGAATTAGAAATTTCTTGAATGCCAAGTTTGTGTGTCATAAACAATTTTAAACCAAGTTGCACTGGATGTATGTACATGTTCAATGATGCAATCAAGTGACACGTAGTAAAACTGCATGCATGTTTATGATGTAATTTTTACTGGATGTGTCATTGTTTTATAATATTGAAGACAATTTTTAATCAAATTCTGAATATCTTTATTGTATGAATGTAATAGTTTGTGTTCCATGTTGCAAATTATTTATCATAATTAATTTTGTATATTATAGCAGTTTTGTTATTTTATTCTTTGCAGAGTAAACATATATCAGTGCTATATTTAGTTGTTTCAGTTGATTGTCATTTTTTCCAGTATAGAATATATACTTCTTGAAATTTTGTGGACTCAACTCCTCTTTAACTGCTTGGCAGATTTCGCTCTAACTTTCACAGCTGAAGGACCTTAAACTACAGGAAGGAATTTTGGCTGCAACCAATTTTGGCAGAATTATGGCACTTTGTCATTTTATTCCCTATAGAATATATACTTCCTGAAATTTTGTGGACTCAATTTCTCTTGAACTGCTTGGTGGATTTCACTCAAACTTTCACAGCTGAAGAACCTTAAAATGTATGTGTTTGTAAAGGAAGGCATTATGGCTGGGAACAATTTTGTCACAATTAGGCCCTTGTTCTTCCACTTTAGAATATATATTTCCAGAAATTTTGTGGACTCAACTCATCTTAAAGTGCTTGGCGGATTTCGCTCAGACTTTCACAGCATAAGAACCTTAATGTATAGTTGATTTTAAAGGAAGGAATTCTGGATTTGACCAATTTTAGCCGAGTTATTGCCCTTTGTCATTTTCCTCTATAGAATATGTATATGAAAATAAATTTGTGGAGGCAAAAATTAGTGTTGGTGACACACCCTTTGTCTGTGACCAAACATGTGTCGTGGGGTCATCCTTGTCGGTGACACATCCAGTTTCTAATTATTATCATGTCATTGAATATGAAAAGGGCTTCATTTAAATGTCATTTGCTAGGTCATGATTGTGAATGTGGTCCTTTGCAGATAAGCGAGATATTTACCTTAAACTGGGGCATGTAAATATTCTAACTGTTATCAGTTGCCCCACTATCAGGACAGTGGAATTGATGTAATAGCATCCTGTAGCCTGCAGGTATTAGACTGATGAAATACTTGGTCACAGTCAGTAATGTGGCCATGCTGTATAAAGACAAGGCGATCAGGGAAATTTTGTTCACAATCTGTGATGGGTCTTAGTCCATTGATTTTGGAGAAAATTTTGTAGAAAATGGTAGAAGGCAACACTATGTTAAGGTGTAAATACAAAGTCAGCTTTTTTGGTGAAGTGCTTCTATAGAACATTCTGCGAGGGTAAGATGTCTGTATGTGACCTGTGTTATATAAAGGCCCTGTCGCACTGTGACAAATGTTAGCTACATGTTCTGGCGAGTTGTAACTCGCCACAACTCGCCTGTTGTCGTGTAGATATTGTACAAATGTTGTTCTATGTCGCAGTTATGATTCTAATGTCTTCTTATGTTGCCAGAACTCGCTGAGCAGCATCGAGAATTTTAAACCATTAAAAATTCTTGCCTCTTCTTGGCGACTTTTTCTTGTACACATGACGAAGACACGTCCAAGGAATCTTGCATGCTCTCAAACACATTCCGTAGACATTGTCTTTCCTTGTTGTAGCGTTCCGCCGTATATTATCGTTTTAAGACCTAACAAGAGTTTGCTGCGAGTTTGGGAGACTTGCCTACGACATCTACTCGTGAACATGTCGTCACAAGTCATGCAGACTCGTCCACACTCATATATTCTCGAAGACAAGTCTTTGATTGTTGAAGATATATTGTATACATATCATACTAATCTGTTGAAGAGAACTCAAACAAATGGTGTCTTGAAACAATTCTGCGACCAACTCGTCTACTTTATGGCAAGTTATAACTCGCCAGAACTCATACACAACTCGAAGCTCAAATCCACGGACGCCACAATGTGACAGGGCCTTTAGGTAAAAAAATCCTTGTGTTAATTCATAATCATGGTTTTGGGATGAAGGGTCTGTGTTGTATTTTCAGACAGAGATTGATGCTGAAGTGAAGAAACTTCTGGACCTGAAAGCCCAGTACAAGACAGCTACCGGGCAGGAGTGGAAACCGGGCCAGGGCGGAGCTAGTGCACAGAAGCCGGAGACTAAACCAGCCCAGGAGGCGGGGCCAGTGTTGAGAGAGGCAGGACCAGATATGGCAGGGACACCGGAAGCACTGGCCTTGAAGGAGAAGATTGACGCACAGGGAGGGAAGGTCCGGGACTTGAAGACGGCCAAGGCTGCCAAGGTAGCTATTGAACAATTTATAATGCACTGCCTATTTATTCTTTATAGATCACATTAAATGGTACATTAAATGTTTTTAAATGATTTTCTTTTGAATTTTAAAATATGCAGTTCAATAATGCACAATATAAACAAACAAAAGATTTTGATTCCAAAAATAATTTGTTCCATTCAGATGTTATTAGAATATATTATGATTGTCAAAACCAAAATCATGATTTTACATTAATATTGCATACAGGGCCTTCAATATATGAATAGCATGCAGAAATTTGGTATATGCTGAAAACATGAGGCGTGTCGTGGGAAAACCGGGCTTAGAGTGGTAAAACTGGGCACGTGCGTGAAGTGTCATCTCGGATCAGCCTGTGCAGTTCCCACAGGCTAATCCAGGACGGCACTTTCCGCCTAGAGTGGATTTATGCGTAGAAGAGACTCCCTTTAAACAGAAAAATACCACAAAAGTGGAAAGTGTCATCCTGGATTAGCCTGTGCGGACTGCCCAGGCTGATTTACGCACATGCAATAAGCCCAGTTTTCCCACGACATCAGTCTTCGTCGTAACTGGGTTGCCCGATGCCCGGGAAAAGTAGATTTGATTTCGGGCTAGCAGAAAATGCCGGATGCTTGCCCGATCGGGCAAGTGTTTTCAGTGGCTTTATATATTATGTGGAAACAGAAATAATTAAAAATAACATTCAAGATTGTTTCTTCGAAGAAAATATTTATAAAACAGTTGTTTTATTGGCACATAGAGTATTTACACATAAACATATGACGTCATCATGCTGTGCGGTCTTCATTGTTGTGTAGACGTTTATTGAAATATATAGACAATTTATCGTAGTCGAGTAAATGCTTCTCTGTTCAAAAGCTTAAGATGCAGACTACCTTAGTTGAGTTGGAATACATGCTAGATTAGCGGAAATTGAAGTGTACACATACTTGCATTGTTTGCAGTATTTAACAAATATATAAATAAGTATTTTATTTTGAATATGAAATTAATTGCATAAGTGCATGTTGTTTGAAAGTAAGACTGCAGTTAAATACTTTTCTTTGGTAGGAACTATTTTGAACTACTTTCGTCAAATGTAGCTTGCGGTTTAATAAGAGTGAAATAGCGGGTTGCTTCACCCTGCTCCTTGCTTAGTTTCGCTCTGCTGCCCCTCTGAGTTGAGTCACAGATAAATGTTGAATATATATCTTTTGAAATACAACATATTTGTGCAAATATGATTATCTAATAAATATACTTGTATAAAAACCTTGATTAGAAGCATTTAAGTGAGTTATCAAGTTATTAGAGAATATCAACAAATTGGTCCAGCTGTCCACCCCTCTCCTTTTGAGCAAAGCCTCATACCTTTTGTACATTAGATATTTCCTTGTTTATCTTTTAAATCACATTTGACTCATGACATACAAAATATGATGAACCTTATGCATTTCCCATTTTGAGGGAGAACAACAAAAACAAGATGACAGACATGACTATGGAAATAATATATGAATAAATAAAATTATAGAACACATCATTTTCTTATATAGCATTTGAAGTTCGGACAAGTTAAACAGATTTCGGGCAAGTGGTTTTGCTAACAAGCTTGCCCAAACTGGCAAGTGCTTTGAATAAATTAGGGTGAAGACTGCGACATGCCTCATTTGTTTTTTCCCCATAGGATGAGGTAGACAAGGAGGTGGCAGCCCTCCTGGCTCTGAAGGACGAGTACAAGAAGCTGACAGGAGAGGACCTGGCAGGGGGAGGTCAGCGGGATAAGAAGGCTAAGGGAGACAAATCAGGCAAGGAAAATAAACCGGAGACCAAGAAGCAAGAGAAAGCACAGCATGTGGATAACAAGGAGGCGGAGGAAGGAAGTAAAGACCATAAGAAACAAACAAGGTACTGTCAGATTATGTTATTTAAGAAACCTATTTTTTATATTTTGAAAAAAATATTCATACAAGATTATATGCAGATTTTCTTAAATAAGTGTCAACAACTTAGGAGTGTGTCAGTGAAGAGTAGTCACAGTTATCTCTAAATATTTATAAAACTTAATTTTATTTGCAAATATAAGCTGAATTTTATTTTGCAACTGCTAATTTAGACTATGAAAATCCTAGAAATTATACCTTTTACCATGATAGAATTTATGTCATTTTTTTTACTGAAGTCTACTGGGTTACTGGTGATTAGATTAGGTTTGAAATGAGAATTATTGGTCTTGGATACAATTACATAAACACCTTGCTATATTTTGTAAATACATGAACTTATGATTGAAATTGTTTATGGCAAACATCAGTTGCTTTTGAAATGTCTTTTTCTTTGCTGTTTAGCCATATTAGCTCGTAAAGGGACCAAATTTTGACTGAAAGAATTTCAACTAAAGAATGTAACTTGCCAACTACTTGTGTAGTTTTTTTGTATGGAATAAATAAAATTAATTTTAATTATTTGTGCTCTTTAATATTGTGTCTGCTTGCCTCCAAGACTCGGCCTAGAGGCGCGGAAGGAGGAGAATCTCTCGGAGTGGTACTCGCAGGTGATCACGAAGGCCGAGTTGATCGAGTACTACGACGTGAGCGGCTGCTACATCCTGCGGCCCTGGTCCTACAGCATCTGGGAGTCGATCAAGGAGTTCTTCGATGGCGAGATTAAGAAGCTGGGCGTGGAGAATTCATACTTCCCCATGTTTGTCTCGCATGCTGCCCTGGAGCGAGAAAAGACACATATCGCTGACTTTGCACCAGAGGTAGCCATTATATTCGAGTTTTGTGGACACGTATTACTAAGCAATAAAATTCCAGGCCCCTCGACTAAGAGCATTCTTAAACGTAATCTTAGTCTTAATCTTAAATATTAAACCAATGGAAATCAAAGCTAAAATGTTACAAGCATTTTCATTGGTCAATATTTTTAATTGAGACCAAGTTTGAGACTGAGAACTTTTGTAGTCCTGAGGCCAGGGCCCTCGAATGTGAAAGTTAAGACAAGCTTTAGATTGAGAACTTTCCTCGGTCATTAGGCTAGCTATTCATTTAAGGGTTTGAAAATTATATTCAAATTTGTTGCTTTTATTTGTGGAACGTATTTTATTTATGAAAATTGTGTGGAAAATGTCTCTGATAAGATTGGCAGAAAATGTTTACTGTATTAAATAACTTAACTATTTTGTTCAATCAGTGTTTAATTTTGTTGATAAAACACAGTTTGGGTTTGTGATGCATATGAATGAAGTTTCAAGTGGTTTAACTACAAAAATAGCAACAATAAATGTTCAACCTCACATAGCATGGTAGAAAATATAAGTAATATTTTTATGCCCCCGAAGGAGGGCATATAGTAGTCGCATCATCCGTCCGTGGGTGGGTGGGTTTTTCTGTCCGTCAAGATTTCGTTTCCGCTTCGTAACTTCTTAACGTCTGGAAGGATTTTAATATAACGTCAGATTATTATTCCCCATGACCAGCTGATGTGTCGCGGGCAACTCCCATGATCGTCGGTCAAAGTCACAATTCAAGGTCAAAGGTTAATTATATTTGTTTCCAGTCCATAGCTTCTAAATGTTTAGTGAGATTTAAATATTACTTCAGATTATTATTCTCCATCACCAGACAATGTGTCGCATACAACTGCCATGCTCGTCTGTCAAAGTCACAATTCAAGGTCAAAGGTCAAGTATTTCTGTTTCTCCACCATAACTTCTAAATGTCTGGAAGGTTTTAATATTACTTCAGATTATTATTACACCTAGCCCAGCTCAGTTGGTAGAGCGCTGGACTGTCAATCTGGGGATTGTGAGTTTGAACCCAGCCCGGCCACATGACTTGTGTGGGGATTGGTCATGAAATTTTTTATACGGCCATTCTTCCCTACCTCTGATCCAAGTAAGGCAGTTGTCAGTTACTGGCATTATTATATAGTGGCATAGGTATGTGCACTTAGTACTGATAAACCGCTTAGATCGGCTAAGCTTGCACAGGAAAATTGTGAGTAGGTTAACTGACCACCGTGATATGACTGAAATACTGTTAAAAACGGCAAAAAAATCCAAAACAACAACAACAGATTATTATTTACAATGACCAGACGATGTGTAGCATACCACTTACATTCTCCTCGGTCAAGGTCTGTGGGTCCAAGGTTACACTTAAAGATCAAATATTAGAATGAACTTTTTGTAGGAAGCATCATTTTTGTCAACATGTAAGGAATGTAATTATTTGGTGGGAATGAAGATCATTATTAGGCAGTGTGTCACATACAACAAACAGCTCTGTTGCTGAAATCTCAAGATATTTGTCCAGGGCATAATATTTTACTTTACATTGTGTTACCATCCTCTGACAAGCATACATGTTGTATGCTTCGGGGGCATACGTCTTATCCTGTGACAAGCCTTGTTAATTTATGTTTTTCACTATGATTCTGTCAGTTAAAGTATTTTCTGCTAACATCTGATGGGTATTTTACTGTTTGCATTTTAATGTTTAAGATTAATACAACCATTTATTGGTTCTGACTTTCAATGACCACAAAATGAACTCTTATACTTCCAGGTTGCCTGGGTAACGAGGGCTGGCAAGTCTGAGCTAGCTGAGCCCATAGCTATCCGTCCCACAAGTGAGACTGTGATGTACCCAGCGTTCGCCAAGTGGATCAAGTCCCATAGGGATCTGCCCCTGAAACTCAACCAGTGGTGCAACGTTGTTGTAAGCAGCCGATGTTAGCACTCCCGATAAGCAAAATAGCCATAAAATAGCTACTAAAATTTCTCTTAGGCTAGTAAAATGTCTGAAACTATTTGACAATTAAGCATATTTTCACACTTTTTGAGGAATGTAATTTCGAAAAAACAGGGCTGGTATTCACAAATCTCGTAAGGGAGATCTTAACTTAAGTTGTACTTAAGAGAACATTTTCAGATCAAATTTTCTATGTGAAATCCAATCATTTCTGTACAAAGAAGGCTGCAATACTAAACATATCAGCAATATTTACAAGTTTACACCATTTTAATGTTAAAAGACCTATACACGAATCAGCCAGAGACTCAAGGAATTTTATGAATTTAAGGAATTTACTTAAGGAGCTTTGTGAATACGGGCCCTGGTGACATTAAGGTGAAGACTGCGAAAAGCTCGATGATCAGAAGTGCGGGCCCAGGGCTGTTATTCACAAAGCATCTTGAGTAATTTCTAAAATATTTTCACTTAAGTGCAAAATTTCAATGTATTATATTTCTTTACTTAATAAACATACGCATATGTTGTTGATATTCCTCAAATAACACTTTCGTAATGATGTTATTTTAAAGTGTTACTTATTTAGTGCTGAATTGTTTCTTTATGGAATTATACAGTTGAGGAAATTTCCAAATTAAGGATAAGGATAAAATTTAACTTAAGATGCTTTGTGAATAATGCCCCAGGTATCGATGCAGAATCAAGTTTTTGGCTACTAATTTCTATTTCTATGTAGTGCTGCTGGTTGTGTTATTGTTTACAGTTTTGTGATACATACATGTACGCATCATTCATAGATCTAATAGATGTGCATGATTTATAGTTTTGTGATACATACATGTACGCATCATTCATAGATCTAACAGATGTGCATGATTATGGTTAAGAGGAATAATCATTATTTACTTCTAAATTTTATTTTCTTGATATATTTTACGAGGCAAATAAAAGTTGTTGTTGTTGTTTTCAAAAAGTTATGATTAAATATGTACAATTACGATCATTTACTGAATATACCATTCTATGATGTCAATGGTAGATTTTATGAAAATATTTATGCAGGGGTGTGGAAATATAAAAATTATTCACTTGTCCATGGAAAAGTTCATTGCAGAAATATACTTGTCCTCAAACAAACGTCACTTGTCCAAATAAAAATAAAGTTTTTATTCCGAGCGTTCCTAATATAATGTGTCATCAAATTATAAATAAATTACAATTATTTTTTTGTTAATGTTGTTAAAATATATTATTATAATACAAATGAAGCGCGTCGTGGGTATTAATATAATAATTAACTCCCACTTTTTACATCATTTTTACGGCCTGACATTGTACATGTACTTTTCCACGGAAAACTTTACAGGAAAAAATTACTTGTCTGATGATAAAATCACCTAAGTCGGGCAAGGGATTTCCACACCCCTGTATTTATGGCATGAACAACAGTAATTCTATTCAGAAGATTGTAGGCTAGATGTCTGCTTAAATCATCATCGAGGCTACGATTTGATTGTTCATAGTTTCTGTGTATTATGAATCACTTTGTAACATGAATTGCAGATGCATTCTGTAAAAGATGGTAGGCGGAATGTGTACTGAAGCAGTTGTTTCTGATTTCAGCGATGGGAGTTCAAGCACCCCCAGCCATTCCTGCGGACCCGAGAGTTCCTTTGGCAAGAGGGTCACACTGCCTGGTCAGACCCCAAGGAGGCGTGTGAGGAGGTGAGGGCACACTGTCTGTTGCCATGGTAATGGGGCTATCTAGAGGGGCTGTGTTAGCGCTGTATAATGGGTGTTATTTATAGAAAGACTTGTTTTGGACATTGTGGTGCTTGTGTTGGAACAATTTTTATGTCCAGTAAGAAACTGCGTTAAACTGGTCCTGCTAAGTATGTTAGTAGTGAGTGTGGAAGAATATGGTAAAAGTGTACGTTGAAATATTTTAGGACACATCTCAACTTTATTCTAAACAGCACAATATCAGTTGACTGTGTTTCTATTAAATTTAGTGATAAGGATTAACTATTAGTAAGATTGATTGTTCTATTATGCCTTTTCTGTGCGTGTCTCCAGGTGTATGCTATACTGGAGCTGTATGCTCGTGTGTACGAGGACCTGCTAGCCATCCCCGTGGTACGAGGCCGCAAGACGGAGAAGGAAAAGTTTGCAGGGGGAGATTTCACAACCACCGTGGAAGTTTACATCTCGGCAAGCGGCAGGGCTATACAGGTACGGGGTGTTCTTAGTTGCAGGCTGTCAACCAATTCCTATTTTTGCTATATTTTGGTAAGAAATCCTATATTTTGAAAAACCTATATTTCCTATATTTTAAAAATTATTCATATATTTTTAGCTCACCTGAGCACAACGTGCTCATGGTGAGCTTTTAGCATCGCCTTTTGTCCGTCGTGCGTAGTGTGTCAACATTTTCATTCAAAGAACATCTCCTAAACCGCTGGGCAGATTTTCACCATACTTCACAGGAATGATCCTTGGGTGACACTCTTTCAAAATTGTTCAAATCGTTCCGGTCCGCTGCATATGTAGGTCACAAGAGCTAAAAATAGATTTAAAAACTGAAAACTTTAAAAATCTTCTTCTCTGAAACCACAAGGCTTGGAGCTTTCATATTTTATATCTGACATCCTCTAGTGGTCCTCTACAAAGATTATTCAAATTATGCCCCTGGTGTCAAAACTGGCCACGCCCAGGGGGTCACATGGTTTATATAGACTTGTATAGCAAAATGACTTTAAAAATCTTCTCCTCTGAAACCGCAAGGCCCAGAGATTTCATATTTGGTATGTAACATAGTATAATGGTCCTCTACAGAGATTGATCAAATGATGCCCCTGGGTTCAAAACTGGCCACACCCCATGACTAACATGGTTTATATAGACTTTAATAGCAAAATGACTTTAAAAATCTCCTTCTCTGAAACCGCAAGGCCTAGAGGTTTCATATTTGGTATGTACCATTGTATAGTGGTCCTCTACAAAGATTGTTCAAATGATGCCCCTGCGGTGAAAACTGGCCACACCCCGGGGGTCACATGGTTTATATATACTTGAATGGCAAAATGACTTTAAAAATCTTTTCCTCTGAAACCGCAAGGCCCAGAGGTTTCATATTTGGTATATAAAATTGTATAGTGGTCCTCTACAAATCTTGTTCAAATGATGCCCCTGGGGTGAAAACTGGCCACACCCCGGGTGTCAAATGGTTTATATAGACTTAAATAGCAAAATGACTTTAAAAATCTTCTTCTCTGAAACCGCAAGGCCCAGAGGTTTCATATTTGGTATGTAACATTGTATAGTGGTCTATTACAAAGATTGTTCAAATGATGCCCTGGGGTCAAAACTGGCCACACCCCGTGGCTCACATGGTTTATATAGACTTAAATAGCAAAATGACTTTAAAAATCTTCTCTGGAATTGCAAGGCCTCTAGGTTTCATATTTGGTATGTAACATATTATAGTGGTCCTCTACAAAGATTGTTTAAATGATGCCCCTGGGGTAAAAACTGGCCACATCCCGGGGATCACATGGTTGATACAGACTCGAATAGCAAAATAACTTAAAATCTTCTCCTCTGAAACCGCAAGGCCCAGATGTTTCATATTTGGTATGTAACATTGTATAGTGGTCCTCTACAAAGATTGTTCAAGTGATGCCCCTGGAGTCAAAACTGGCCACACCCCGGGGGTCACATGGTTTATAGAGACTTAAATAGCAAAATGACTTTAAAAATTTTCTCCTGAAAGTTCAAGGCCTAGAGGTTTTATATTTGGTATGTAACATTGTGTAGTGGTCCTCTATAAAGATTGTTCAAATGATGCCCCTGGGGTCAAAGCTGGGCACACCCGGGGCCTCACATGGTTTATATTGACGTAAATGGCAAAATGATTTGAAAATTCTTCTCTGAAACCACAAGGCCCAGAGGTTTCATATTTGGTTAAAGCATTATATTGAGACCTCGATTGGGATTGCATATGGGATGGTTGGGGTCAAGGTCACTGTTACTAAAAATAGAAAAACGGTTTCCGCTCAATAACTTTAGAACGCATTGAGATATTTTAATGAAACTTAATACATAGATACCATATATTGACACCTCGCATGGGATTGCATATGGGGTGGGAGGGGTCACGGTCAAGGTCACTGTTACTAAAGATAGAAAAACGGTTTCCGCTCAATATCTTGAGAACCCATTGAGATATTTTAATGAAACTTAATACATAAATACATTATTTTGAGACCTCGATTGTGATTCCATAGGGGGTGGGTGGGGTCAAGGTCACCGTTATTAAATATAGAAAAATTGTTTCCGCTGAATATTTTGAGAACGCATTGAGCTATTTTAATGAAACTTAATACATAAGTACCTTATATCAACACATTGCTTGGGATTGCATATGGGGTGGGTGGGGTCAAGTCACTTTACTGAAAATAGAAAAACAGTTTCCGCTCAATAACTTGAGAAAGCATTGCGATATGTTAATGAAACTTAATACACATATCTTATATCGAGACCTCACTTGGGTTTTCTTATGGGGTGGGTGGGGTCAAGGTCACTGTTATTAAAAGTAGAAAAACGGTTTACGCTCAATAACTTAAGAACGCATTGAGATATTTTAATGATACTTCATACGTAGATACCTTATATCGAGACCTTGCTTTACGTATGTGGTGGGTGGGGTCATGGTCACTGTTACTAAAAATAGAAAAACAGTTTTCGCTCAATAACTTGAAAACCTATTGAGATATTTTAATGAAACTTCATACATAGATATCAGGTGAGTGACCTAGGGCCATAGTGGCCCTCTTGTTTATAAATTTGTTCATTCACGCGTCTGAAATTGGTCTGTGAACAGTATATCACGCACCTATACGTTAATTTTTTTCTCGCTCGCTTCGCTCGCAACAAACTCAATTACTCTAATTGTTTTAAGGCCATGGCATACATGTTTCAGTTGCAAATTGATTACCATGAATATGTTTAGCAAATGTTTTGTTCATTATAACACAAACTGTATGACTTATCAGGCTAGAATATCCCATATCATCCTTATAATGAAGTTTTATAGTAAATTTTTGCTATAACATTCCTATATTTTCTTTCAAAAATTGACAAAAAGTCCAATATTTTTGGTGAAAATATTCCTTTAATTTTCCTATATTTTCTTGGTAACTTAGTTGACAGCCTGTAGTTGACAGTTTGTCACTATACATGTAGCTGGGACACATTAACCTGACACTGACCTTTATGCATGAATAAATTATGAATCTGTAATAATAAATATATTTGTTTCCGTAATTGAAATTGATATAAGGTCAACCTTAAAAAATTGTTTGTTTGCCATTGCCTACCAAGGTTGCAGTTAATGGGTAGGTAGGTGGGCAATTTATATTTTTTTAGGGGGGGGGATGAATGCTGACAAACAGCCCATTGTGTTTTCACAACTTTCATAAAACATTATTAGAATTGCATTTTGATTTGGCCTATTATAGGCAAGGGTCTAGCTGATAGAGTTAATTTATTAACCCAATGCAAAATGACCGAAATGAAAGAAGAGTGAGCTTTTATTTAAACCAAAGAAATAATAGAATATTCAGAATTTACGGGTTTGATTTAACAAAGAAAAAACTTTTGAGTCGGGACTTTCGAGTCAGGTCGGTAGGCAATGGAAAACAAAGATAATGTTGGCCTAAGAGTATTGCACTGAATATACAGTTATGGTACCAATAATCCCATGAAACGTGCACAACAAGTACACTGGGTACCGTCTACCGGTGTATTAAGCTTTAAAACACGATTAAATATGACTAAAATTATATTTATATTGTAGAAAAGTGAATTATATTGAGGATAATAATGATACCGTTCACAATTTGGCACTTTCGTACGATTTTCATAAGTGCGACAATGACCTCTTTGTTGAACCTAGGGTCGGCCATTTTATTTTATGATTTATGTACTGAATACCAGTGCAACTGTAATTATCTTCATTGTTTTATGGTCAGCTGCTGTACTAAACCTCTCGTTTATATGACTTGCCTGAAAGTAATTATTAACAAACAAAAACATTGTTTTTGCATATATTTGACTTTGCTTTTTCTGTTGCTTTTTCTGTTTTTAGCTCACCTGAGCACAAAGTGCTCATGGTGAGCTTTTGTGATCGCCCGTTGTCCGTCATGCGTGCGTGTGTGCGTGCGTGCATGCGTGTGTGTGTGTGTCGTAAACTTTTCAATCAAACAACATCTCCTCCTAATCCGCTAGGCAGATTTTCACCAAACATCACAGGAATGATCCTTGGGTGGACCTCTTTCAAAGTTGTTCAAATCTTTCCGGTCCGCTGAATATGTAGGTCACCAGAGCTAAAAATAGATTTAAAAAGTGAAAACTTTAAAATTCTTCTATGAAACCGCAGGTCTCAGACCTTTCATATTTGATATGTGACATCCTCTATAGGTCCGCTACAAAGATTGTTCAAATTATGCCCCTGGGGTCAAAACGGGCCACGCCCCGGGGGTCACATGGTTTATATAGAATATATAGCAAAATGACTTTAAAAATCTTCTCCTCTGAAACCACAAGGCCCACAGGTTTCATATTTGGTATGTAACATCCTATAGTGGTCCTCTACAAAGATTGTTCAAATTATGCCCCTGGGGTCAAAACTGGCCACGCCCCGGGGGTCTCATGGTTTATATAGAATATATAGCAAAATGACTTTAAAAATCATCTCTTCTGAAACCGCAAGACCCAGAGGTTTCATATTTGGTATGTAACATCTTTAAAGGTCCTTTACAAAGTTTGTTCAAATTATGCTCCTGGAGTCAAAACGGGCCACGCCCCGGGGGTCACATGGTTTATATAGAATATATAGCAAAATGACTTTAAAACTCTTCTCCTCTGAAACCACAAGGCCCAGAGGTTTCATATTTGGTATGTAACATCCTATAGTGGTCCTCTACAAAAATTGTTCAAATTATGCCCCTGGGGTCAAAACTGGCCACGCCCCGGGGGATTTCATGGTTTATATAAAATATATAGCAAAATGACTTTTAAAATCTCCTCCTCTGAAACCACAAGGCCCAGAGGTTTCATATTTGATATGCAACATCCTTTAGTGGTCCTCTACAAAGATTGTTCAAATTATGCCCCTGGGGTCAAAACTGGCCAAGCCCAGGGGGTCACATGGTTTATATAAACTTATATAGCAAAATGTCTTAAAAAATCTTCTTCTCTGAAACCACAATGCCCAGAGGTTTTGTATTTGGTATTTAACACCCTATAGTGGTACTCTACAAAGGTTGTTCAAATTATGCCCCATGGGTCAAAACAGACCACACACCATTGGTCACATGGTTAATTGAGACTTAAATATCAAAATGACTTTAAAATTCTTCTCCTCTGAAACTGCAAGGCCTAGAGGTTTCATATTTGGTATGTAACATTGTATAGTGGTTCACTACAAAGAGTGTTCAAATTATGCCCCTGGGATCAAAACTGGTCACCCCCGGGGGCCTCAAATGGTTTTAAATCTCCTCCTCTGGAACGGCAAGGCCCACAGCTTTCCTATATTTGTTACGTAACATTGCGTAGTGGTCCTCTCCAAAGATTGTTCAAATTATGCTCCTGGGGTCAAATCTGGCCACCCCCCGAGGGGTCACATGGTTTATATAGATTTAAATAGCAAAATGACTTAAAAAATCTTTACCTGAAACCGCAAGGCCCACAGCTTTCCTATATTTGGTACGTAACATTGCATAGTGGTCCTCTCCAAAGATTGTTCAAATTATGCCCCTGGGGTCAAATCTGGCCACCCCCCCCCCCCGAGGGGTCACATGGTTTATATAGACTTAAATAGCAAAATGACCTAAAAGATCTTTACCTGAAACCGCAAGGCCCAGAGGTTTGTTAAGGTTCTTCAATTTATGCCCCTGGGATAAAAATAAGCCATGCCTCGGGGATGCAAATTCCAATTGCGTTACAAGGTCTCAGGTGAGCGTCCTAGGGCCCTCAGGGCCCTCTTGTTTCAAGGTATAATCAAGATGATGTATATAAAAATCTAGATCTACATAAAAATCAGATACACAAACAGAAAACAAGTATATAAATAGGAACAATATGACAATATCTCATGTAAACAATTCACTAATCATATCTACTTCTATCACAGGCTTAAACTATCACAGTCTTTAGTAATCTTGCCAAATAAAAACAGCCTATCCAGAGTAATGAGGACATATGAACTGACTGCCTCGCCTGGACCATACTCGGCATATCTCGGATTTCACCGATAGACAGTATACACCGGTAGACGGTATCCTGAGTATATGAATATACGACCTCTTTAAGTGCCTCATTATGCTAATATAGTTCATGAGTGTTGGGTCAATGTGTACAAGCTATACATCTGACCAAAAAGATTACCTTAGTAATAAGCTTAGTATTTTATTTTTATAGTCTGCGCAAAAAGTAAGTGAAATATTGCTTTACCTGCCAAAGTACATTTTACTCCATATTTTTTCCTACTGATTTGTTTCTTTTATGCGTAAAACAGCACAAGTTGTTATTGTTGGAAATGTTGCTGCACATTTTTTTCAGGTTTTTGGCAAACTGTTTTGAATTTGAAAATAAATCCTAAAAAATTAACTGAAATAAAATGCCTTATTTCACCAATGACTGTAGCGCCTTGTCCATTATGCATTCAGGGTGCAACATCCCACCACCTTGGTCAGAACTTCTCCAAGATGTTTGAGATAGTGTACGAGGACCCAGACACGCATGAGAAGAAGTATGTGTACCAGAACTCGTGGGGGATGACCACCCGCACCCTCGGGGTCATGTGCATGGTGCACGGAGACAATCAGGGGCTCGTGCTGCCACCTAGAGTCGCCTGTCAGCAGGTACGATCATCTGTGTATTATTGTTTTCCTCTCTCAATGATTAGTAGTTGCGGCTCTTTGGTAACTTTGGTTTACATTGTCCTTCATTTTAATTGCTAGCAAAGGCAAGTATTTCAGATATATTTAACGAGGTTTTGTTTGTCAGGAGTGCGAGAGTAGTATTATAGTTGTAAAGAAATTAATGTAATATCTCAGTATTCTAAAAACTTTGTATTTCCTTATGTATGTAAATGTAAGATTTACAGTAAAATATTTTATATTTACACTGGCTTCCAACATTCTTCAAATGATTTTGATTTGTTACAAATCATGGCCGCCAGGGGGCCAGAGCTGTTTTTTCTTATATGGCTATGTTGAAAACTTAGGTCTTTTCATCCGAAAAATCTGGTTTGATTCTGAAATAATTTCAGAAATGTTCCTTGAATGGTCTTCTACCAAATACTTCAACATTGTTTGAATCATTAAAAAAATATGGTCACTTAGATGCGGCGTTACTTTCCTTGATATGGGAGGTGTTACTGTGATATGGGAGGTGTTACTGTGATATAGGAGGTGTTACTGTGATATGGGAGGTGTTACTGTGATATTGCTTACTGTCAGGTAAGCGACATATGGCTACTTTGGCCCTCTTGTAGTATCACCTATTCACATATGTGGTATTCCCGTTAAGGTGGTGATAGTCCCGTGTGGCATCACAGCCTCGCTGTCCGAGGAGGACACCAAGAAGCTGATGTCTGCGTGCGAGGCCCTCAAGTCCACGCTGGAGCAGGGCGGGGTCAGGGTGAAGGCCGACCTCCGAGACAACTACTCCCCGGGCTGGAAGTTCAACCACTGGGAACTCAAGGTACAGGGATAGGGAAGTAGGAAATAATATTGGTTGAATTACCAATTGGTCATTAACTTGTTACTTACATATTCAGTTAATCATTGAAAAACATTCCTTGTAAATATCTTTAGGAATAATAACATAAACACAGGATATTGAATGACTGGTAGTTCAACCACTGGGAACTCTAGGTACTGTGGATAGGGAAGTAGGAGTGAATCCGAGTGATACAGGTTGAGGTACTGTGGATAGGGAAGTAGGAGTGAATCCGAGTGATACAGGTTCAGGTACTGTGGATAGGGAAGTAGGAGTGAATCCGAGTGATACAGGTTCAGGTACTGTGGATAGGGAAGTAGGAGTGAATCCGAGTGATACAGGTTCAGGTACTGTGGATAGGGAAGTAGGAGTAAATCCGAGTGATACAGGTTGAATTGTCAATCAGTTTTCAAGGGACTTACAACTTTGTCCGGAGCATATCTTTTTTTCAGCATGGATGGATTTTCGAAATACTAGGCAGAAGTGATAAGCACGGTGAGACGGAGTGTCGCACGCAAAAATCGTCCCTAGGTCCAAGGTCAAGGTCACAATTCAAGGTCAAATATAAGAAACCAATCCTTACCACTTGGTCCGGAACATATCTTTGTCCAGCATGCATGGATTTTCAAATAACTTGGCAGAAGTGATAAGCATAGTGAGACGCGCAAGTGTCGTGCGCAAGAACTAGGTCCCTAGGTCCAAGGTCAAGGTTACAATTCAAGGTCAAAGGTCAAATATACAAAATCAATCCTTAACTTTGTGCAGAGGATATCTTTGTCCAGCATGAATGGAGTTTCTCTCTTTAGTCGTTGAATCTTTACCCCAAAAATGCTAAAAAAGGTGTATCTTTGTGACAATGGCAGTCTTGTTAGGAATAATAACATATAGCCAGGATATAGAAAGGCTGATAGAATGGCTGGAATTTTAGCCACTAAGAACAGAAGAAACTGTTTTCAGTAGCTCTGAATGACTTTACAGTTACCAACATATGCAACGGCTATTTTAAATTTCTGAAATTTCTTTGCGACTTCACAACTAAAATATTTTAAAATAACAGGTATTCTTACAACCTATTGCAATTTGGTCATTAATTTGTTTTTCTTTCTGTCATCCTTTTAAAGGAAATGTTACAGGTTGAGTTATAAATTAGAATTCTAATTTAAAGCTTAAAACTCGCACTTTCAGGGATGGTGAAATCTCATATTGCTTACTTGTCCGTGTTTGCTGCTTGTCCATACAGTAATTACATTTGAGGTTGGTCGTGGGAAAACCAGGCTTAATGCATATGGGTAAAGTGTCGTCCCGGATTAGCCGGTGCAGTCCGCACAGGCCAATCCAGGACAGCACTTTCTGCTTTTATGGTATTTCTGTTTCAGGGAAGTATCTTCTAAACATAAATCTACTGTAGGCGGAAAGTGCCATCCTGGATAAGCCAGTGCGGACTGCACAGGCTAATCCGTGACGACACTTTACGCACATGCATTAAGCCCAGTTTTACTACCACGCGCCTCATTTAATTTTGGCAGTATTTTTTACTTGTCCGTACATGTTCTGGGACAACGTGGGCAAGCGGATGTTTGATTTGGCCATCCCTGCCTTTTTTATATTCAGTAACCCACTTGGAAAGTTGACCTCGTTTGATCTCACCTGTGCCCCCTTTCCCTCTAGGGTGTTCCCCTCCGTATTGAGCTGGGTCCCAGGGACATCAGGCAGAACCAGATGGTGATCGTGCGGAGAGACACGGGTGAGAAACTCACTGTCCAGAACGACAACATTGTGAAACGTGTGACCGACCTACTGGAGCAAGTCCAGGCCGATATGTTTAAACGGTAGGTAATATGCTTAAATGGCAGGAACACTATGCCAAGAGCTGCTTCATTTTGATTTTGGTTTTGCTAGAAGCGGGACATTAAAGTCATTAGCACTACTGTCACGAAACAGAGCAGAAATTATAATTTAAAACGAGCTAGTGTATTCAACATCTTGTAAATATTTTGTCTTTTAAATATCGAAATGCAAACTTCCAGGCCCCAATTTCTCAAAATATTTTAAATATGTTTTAACGAGATTAGCCTAAGCTCACTATTTTCGTATTTCTATAAAGTGTGCATAAATACTTTTGACAGGACACATTAAATTTCATATAAACATTTATATGTCAGATAATCATGATACATAATATTTTGTGTTGTAAAATCAATTTTAAAATGATAATTTTTATTGATGAAATAAGAGACTTAAGCTCGTTATTCTTAAGGAATTTCGAGAAACTGGACCCAGCTGTTGCTATAGATGCCCAATGCATCGTTTTGCTTGTTTTTTAATGCCTTTCATGTAACAACATTTAACTTTTCTCTAATAGGCAGATGTCTTTTATGCAAACATCTTGTGGATGTTAAAAGCTACCCTCAAGAACAACACTTTCTGTTATCAACACTAGAGCCATATCAATACTAGACTCTGATCAATGTGTGTACATTTCAGAGCGAAGGCCGACCTGGACAGGTACCTGACGGTGTCTCACAGCTGGGATGAGCTGTGTACCGCTCTGGACCAGAAGAAACTCGTCCAGGCCCCGTTCTGTGGGGAAATACCATGTGAGGACCGCATCAAGAAGGACAGTGCCAGGTGAGTGGTGGATGTGTCCGTAGCCTTGGACTGGCTACAGTCACCCAGGCTGTCATACTACAGAAATATTGTATTTAGTGTAAACGTATTTATAAAAGCTCGATAGTATCAAAAGCCATAGGCTTATTGAGATATTGAGACACTTTCGAGTCCACTTCCTGGGAAGAACCTGTACTGAGTGTCTTTTGAGATAGATTAAATGTTCATCGAGTAGGGATCAAACTCACGATCTCCCATTCGCGTGGCAGACACCGATCCTACCACTGAAACCTAGAGACAATATTTGTAACTGTCGTGTTCTGCACCTGCTTTTAAACACTTAAGAGATGTTTGGAACGATGGGTCTTAAATTATGTACTTGAACGAAGCATTTATTTGTTTAAAACTTGGTGGTTGCATTGCTGTATTTTTTGTGTCACGATTGTGTATTGCAATTTTGGAAATTTACAGTGTGAGATCAGAATGCATGATTATTAAAGACGATTTAATATGAAAATCTCTTATTTGTCCAGATAACGTTTTAAAAAATAAAATAAAAATGGGAGGCATTTCGTAATGTGCTCGGTCACCCGCAGTGTCGTTGCTTGTAGGGACGTGGTGGTGGAGGAGGGGGCTCCAGCCATGGGGGCCAAGGGGCTGTGTATCCCCTTCAAGCAGCCCCAGGAGCTCGCCAAGGGCACCAAGTGCATCCACCCGGACTGCGGCAAGCCCGCACAGTTCTACACACTGTTTGGACGCAGCTACTAGATACCCCACCCACCTGTTGTGACATAGACATTTACGCCTTCATGAAGAAGAAGTTGTGTGCTGATAACTATAGTTATTTTCTTGAGTGTAGTTAAAAAATGATCAGCGCAAGGCAAGTTTTCATGTGGAATAGGTCATTTTTGTGATCAGTAATTAATGAAGACAATGAGCTTTGCGTGCAATTGTCAATATGTTTATGTCTGCCTTTGTTAGTCGAAATGAAGATGTGTTTGCTACTCTGGTCTATCAGAAATTATCAGCACATGACAATTCTTTATGGTGAATTATACGTTTTTGTGATGAGTGATGGTCCTATGCCATGAGTGTTGCTTGCTTTTGAATAACTGTTTATGTCATTATCAGTCTAAATGTTGGGTTTTTTCCTTTGTTTCAAGCAAAAGTCCTAGATTGTTAATCATGTTTATTAATTTATCATAGATATGGATGTGGTAAAATAACTTGGTACAGATTTAGAGTTGCAGATATTAGAGTAAGCACTGTTACATTAATGGATAATATTATTTATTACATTGTATTTTGTTTTCTTCGCACAATATGGTTCTCATTATTTGCTATAAAAATACAATTCTGATTTATTACGTCGTTTGAGTCTTACTTTCATGTAGTGTGGTTCTATTTTGATCAAAATGTCAGTGTTTATCTTACACTTAACTTACACAGGTTTTAAATATTTACACACCTTGAATTAATCTCTAAACAATAATCTGAAATGACTTTTGGATGTTGTAACTTCAGTTTGTTACTAATAGTGGGGAAATACTTAGATTTATCGTGTACCAATATGTGAAGTCATCTTCGAGAATCGAGAGTTTTATATACAAGAAATAGGTTTGGGTTTTTTGGCGGTTCAAGCTCTTGTATCGATAAATAATGTACAAACTTCGACTTGTTCATTAGCACCGAGATCTCTTTACTGTTTATTTGTAGACCTTTGATTGACATCACTACATCTAAAGCGATATTTACAGTGAAGGAAATTTGGATGCAAAATACAGAAGACCCTAAGTTAGCTCCAACAAAAATGCAACACGATCAATATCAGCATATTTGTTTTTAAATTTTCAAAACGTATGACAATATCACAAATGTTTTTGAAGGGCCAGGGGACAAAACTATTAGCCATTCAAGGCTAGGACGCTGTAGAGATATGGATGATGTGGCAAAATATTCTGGAAAATGAAAACGTGCTAACCAACCCCTTTGGTAAAGGACAGACATAAAAGATTCTTGTCTTACTTTTGTACAAAAAGAATACAATATAAAATATGACATATATTTACAAAACTACTCGAAATAGTTTTGAAATTATAAGTTTTAAATATAAACTTTAACCAGAAATAAAGAATGCTAAAAAACATCAAAAGAAAACAACGTGTTTAATATAAAATATTCAGTTTAAATTGTTATCTAATAACAATACAATAAATCCCATATTCCCGTACATAATTGTGAACACGAACGGTATCTTAAACAACTTATAAAATATCGCTATGTGTATGAAGTATCTATACTGCCAAAATTATTAATTAGTTCTGAACAAGTATCGTCATATTTACAGATGGTTTCGGTGCTTAATAAAAATGTCATGGCATTGGATTTAATGAAACGATCGTTTGTCAGTAAACATTGAAGTTTTTCTGTTTGGTTCAAACGGTTAATACTAGGATTTATCAATATATTTAGTTTCATAGTTTTTTGTTCGTCTCATCATCCCGAGTTATTTACTTCGTCACTGAATATGGTCAGTGAAGTTTTCTATCGTATGTTCTTTCTCTAACCCATTGAAACACATCACACTAACGATCCGACCAGGTTCAAGCAGCAAAATAAGTCAACTTGCCTTATGGCCACACTCTCCGACATTAATATTAGTTTAAACCAGATTGAAAAGTCACTTTAAGTTTCGTAGCGCGTTTGCTTACTACTTCGCATATTGGCAAAACATCCTAACGGCGGACAACCAGATAAGACGCGTAATTTACGCATAGAAAAAATGATGCTATATACTTTGAAATAATATATCAGCAACGATATGAATGTGTGAAACATTTGTACCATTAAATATTTGTGTTAAATATTGTGTGGAACTGTATGCACTGATTGCGGGGGTTCCGAATCAAGTACGTGTGTTCCGGGTCACTTGACACTTCTACTATAGTTACCTTAAGGGTTTGTTTTAAAAGCATTTTTAGCTCGACTATTCGAAGAATAGGTGAGCTTCTCTACTACCCCCGGCGTCCGCGTCCGCGTCTGAATTTCGTTTTAAGTTTTTATTCAAAAATCTTGTAACTTCAAAAGTACACAAGTTATTTACTTGAAACTTGGAATATACCTTTGTCATCAACTAAATATCAAGGGCAACATTCCCCATAACTCTGTTTTGTATTGTGACAGAGTTATGCCCCTTTTTCACATAGATTTTCTGGTTAAAGTTTATATTCAAAAGCTTTGTAACTTCAAAACTACATAAGTTATTCACTTTAAAATAGGAACATACCTTTGTCATCAACTCCACTGTCAGGGCCAACCTCCCTAAAACTCTGTTTTGCATTTTGACAGAGTTATGCCCCTTTTTTTACATCAGTACAGTAACCGAAATGCGATAAACAATCCAAGTGAATTCACGTACGCAATGTGGTAATTGTACATAGATTCTAAACATATATGTATTACCACTACAACCAGATCAGCAATTTGATAACAATCATAAGCATATTGATAAAATTAACAACCAAAGAATATAAGAATAACAAAACACATAATGATAGAAAAAGATACTATATGCCGGTAGCACCGTTCTAATGGTAATATCAACACTCTAAAACACATACACAGTACAACAAAATGATGATATGTCAAAAATGTAAACATAAAGCTGAATGTTATCCTAGACTAGAATGTGAAGTACACTATAGATCATTGTATAAAAAGTATAAACAACATTTCCATATGGAACTCCCAGTCCCTGCTTCTATTAAAAAAAACAACAACAATGTTTAACATTTTGCAAGCTTTTGAATACACATAATATACACATATAATATGTCTTGCTTACATTGATCAACTATAATAATGATATTAATTAGATAAACTATATGAAAACATTGAAACATTGAAGTGTCCTATGGCTGCCACCATTCTTCAATTTGAAATACCACGATAAGCTATTCTGCTATTTATTACTTATAGAAGGGTAAATCAAACCTATGAGAAACATACCTATAATATGTCATTATCTGTGTAAAAAATACATATTAGACAATAAATAATTGTCTTACATTGTGCATGCGTCTACTGACCCAACCAACCCATGGAGAAATTTCATAAATCATATACATTAGGAATATCTTGACATATCCCCCTTAAACAATGTGGTCCGTTCAAGTGAGCCAGAACACCCCAATACACATGTGTTAATGTTACCGTTGTTTTCTGCTGTAATATGGAACGTAAGTTTTTTGTTTATGTATACAGTACAAAGAATATACATTTATTTACCAATTGATACCATAAATGTGCCTATTTACCGATCATTTCCGATGTTTTGTCGCGATGAATAAACCGTAGCCTAGTTTCTGCAACCGGTGTTAATGTAGATTTTTCAACATGCTTTACTCATAAAGCCCCGTTTCGGTTCATTGAACAGCATACAGAGTTAAAACTTTGGTGATTTACTGCAAATGTATTGCTGTTCAAACACCTGTTTAAAAAAAAAAAATGGGAGGGTGGTATTTATTTTCAGAACTATTAATCCTAAAAGTGACCCGGAACTACCAGTGATTCGGAACTCCTTCAGTAACTGTACGCACAGAAAATACCACCAGGATGCATTTACGCACACAATTTTAACTGTTTGCGTAAAAAATGGACCCATAAGAGATGTGACTGTTAAAGATATCAGTATGTAGATATTCCTTTAAAAAATATTCTTGAAATATCTACTGCATTATTTAAGGTTGTTCGATTGTATTCTTTTGCAGTTTCAAACAAAGCAGTGAAACAACTGAAAGTACATGTACGTGTACACACACATGTTCATACAATTTGGCCTGTGTGCACAATTACCCGCATACAGTTTTGGTTGAGTGTACATAAACTCTATGCATCAAAACTTATCTCACGGTGCATATGGTCACCGCATACTGATGAAATAAAATTGGAATGCGTAGTATACTTCGTGGAAAAAGTCGTTGAAAAGGCAAGATATACCTGTATTTAAATTCAAATATTTAACGATCCATATACTAATGATACTCTATGATAAAACCACGAGTTGCACGGAACAAAATATGATTTAAGAGCACGTGAACGTTTAATTTTAGTAAAATAGTAGTGCTAGCATGGTGTAGATCTCGGTCAATAACGAGTACCTGTATTGAAGGACATGCATAATTCGCATTTAAACCTTAAGTTTCAATATAAAGTTAATAGTTTCAGACGTATTTTTTCAACAAAAAGACAATGATAAGATCACAGAAACTTAAATGAGCTTCAATCACACTAATTATAGCCAAAATGGAAGAGAAATCTGAATATATATCTTCATGAATAAAAGACATGGACACTTTTTCACTTCGTCTATGACGAGGGACGAATTTCAGGAAAATATGTTGTAAGAATATTTAGTAGCGATATCCACTATGTTCCATAGAATAAAAAGTATTGTCATATAATGATGAAAACCCAGAGAAATTAACATTTTTTTGCACTGCACTCTGCTTTTTTTGTCCATAAGTATGCGGTGCCCATCCATTCATTATAAAAGTAACGTAGTTGTATTACATCAGTATACGGTGACCATATACACCGTGTATCTGGAATACAGCAGCTAACGCACTCGTATTTATTGGCTTAGCAGCTAAACTGTAAACTTGTCCACTATTTCCAACATTTGATCAGTTACTTGAAAGTTGCATCAAATCGTGGTGCCAGTACACTCCCAAATCATTCCATAGGCTACCAATGTGTAGTTTTCTGTATTTCGTTGTTTGTAATTGTTCTAACTAAAAGAAAAACTTCATTATAATTCAGGATCCGTATTTGTCTTGTTTTCTAAGACGATTAGATTTCTAAATTGCAAATTTAATTTATTGGAATAATTGGGCGAATAAAAGGTGTTTCCGAGGCAATAATCTTCGATGGTATAAGATTCCTAATTTCCTGTTGCAAAACGTGCTGCGAAATAAATATTTTGAATATTGTTCGGAAGTTGGTCTTGAAATTTAGTACCCGACGTTTGACTGTATACTTAACTCGTACAGATGTCCATTGCATGTTTAAAGGATTATTATAACATGATACTCGCTAATTTTTCTATTGACAAAGAACACAATTATCGTTGTTAAACTACCCATAAACAACGCAAAAAGAAGGCTCGATTCTGAGCGGAGCATAATAAAACGTAGTTCCAATCACAATTGCAAAAATACATGTCAATTCATGTAAGAATCGAAATGATAATCCCATTATCGTTGTTTATAGGCCAATAACAACTCTTGGTCGTTCTGATCCGTGGCTATTAAACAACTCGGGCTAACGCCCTCGTGGTTTAATTCCTACGCATCAGAACTCCAGATCGTTGTTTATTGGCCGATAAACAACGATAAATCCAACATTATTTCTTTACTGAACAAACAATGGTTGGCCGTAATGAGTGCATGTACCACTGGACAATTTAAGGCATCATTTCGAACTAATCGTGTTTTTAAGTACATGAAATCCTATTGCAAATACAACACTTTAAGAATGCAGTATTGTTGCTTTAATTACTTCATCGATTAGTACGCATTCCTGTTCCCGTGTTCACAAAGATCAACTCTAGGATCAATCTTAGCTGATCTTGATCATCTATCTCAAATGAGCGGAATTTCAAAAATACCTTATCTTCTAGATAAAATAACACAAATGTTTGTTCAGTTTTGGTTATAATATTTATTTCAGATAGAAAATCTACGCTAAGAGGAGTTCATTATTATGTAAAATATTTATTTGGCCAATTATTAAAATTGATCCAGATATTTAGTGAACGCCAATTTTTTTAGCCTGATCCTGAAATATCTGGCTCAAGTTCATCTTAAACCGGAAAATCAGACTCGACTTGTTTTGTGAACACTGGGCCTGGTCACATCGCGAGCAAGGCAATGTCTTTCTTTTCTTCCTATTTCGGAAACTGGATTCTTCACTGGAGATTTTCGCAAGCGATCCTCTTTCTGCCCATGATCCCATGATCGTTTATCGCAGCCGCAGGAAAGTCGACCAAAACGATTTTATCGTACATAATGCTGCTCATAACATATTCTAAAACACGTATTTGGCTGACTAGACCTTAAAAATAATACTAGTATATACTTAAGATCATTGATTTCAATGCGGATTTTTTTTCTTTTCACATTCACGGTCAGTTTTCCGATTAGTGTCGTTCGCGTGTTAATGTTACAGTATAGATCTTCCGGTTGCTAACATCATAGTATAACGATATAAATATATAGTCATGCAGAGAGTGAAACTATGGTTTATGAACTGTGCTATGTACTATATGATGATAGGTCTTGACAGATTGTCAACAATCAGGGATCAAGCTGATACTTGTATTAACCTCATTTCATAGTGCCTAAGAAAGTTGCAATTCTGTTGCTCTGTTGAACATTAAACCATTCTTTTTTATTACTATTTAATTTGAATTGCATTGCTATGAGGTTAAATTTTAATTACAAGTGCGTATATTGTGATTTATTCAGGCTAAGTTTAAGTTTTTGCATGTCTTCAAATCGTTTAAAAGCCCCAATGCTTTGCATTGACCATTCCAAGGCGGTGTCCCGGCCCAGATTTTAGACTGTTGGCGAAAACCAACGGTCTTTTGAGAGGGTAATTTCCAAAACAGGTATCGCTGAAAACTACTTATTTTCTTTGCAGGCTACGAGTCAGTAAATCGAAATTTGAAAGGGTCCTTCTTCAGAACAGCAAAACAGCAAAAAATCACAAATGTTTTCTTACCTCTTAATTATTTAAAATAATGTATGTCATGTGTATTATTTTGTGTATATCATGTGATTTATTACAATTACATCTTCTAAAAAAGTCAATTTATTAAAATGTTTCGTCAAATATATGTTTCACTATTTACTTGAATGTAACCGAAATATTCATTTGGGTGTCCTGGAATAAGACCAATAAATTAATGCGCTACATCGGTTATTGTTGACTTGTAAAAGTATAATTTCTGGTTACCGATTCTTATGATGAATTTTGTGACAATCGATTACTGCAATGTAGCAATTTTAAACTGTAGTGTGGAAAATCGAGAGCACGCATCGTATGACCTACTTTTGACTCAGTAGGCTACGAACCACTAACAATCGATGCTCCAAACAACCACGCCAGGTTATTCTGCAATGCTCGTTGCAGATTGACATGTTAGCTGGCATATATATATAATTCCGTTTGCATTAGAAAAATATATGTTTGTTACTTACTCTTAAATTTGTATTATGAAATACTATAGAATAAGAAGCCATATTATCAAGTTTCAATGTAGGAAATTTAACTTCATTCAAACAAATGTTTCCTTTTTAGCAAAAATGCAGTCATAATTCACACGCTTTTCGATTATTTTGTCGCCAACAGTCTTTCTACGCTGTCAGCGTTTTGATTATTAGACTGTCCAGCCAACAGGATTTAGTAATTTTAATCAGAAATCAGTCTTTAGGAAACTACTTTTTTACTCTGCAAGCTACGAGTCAGTAAATCGATAAAGTACTGCGCTTCGCTCGCAGAGCAGTAAGGCTTCATGTTATCGATGCTACTTTCTAAGAATAGATTACAAGAAATAGATCCGACTTAAAACACAAAAAACAATAATAATGATCCACGTAATCCTCATCTACCAGTTAATTCGTGTTATTTCTATTCACATAGGTATGATAGCGTATCTGTTTGTGATGTTTACTGGTTACC